>PVJO010001524.1:0-170095 GCA_004026905.1 Hystrix cristata
GGGGGGGGAACCAAGATGTATCATGTACAGGTACAAAATAACCATGTTGATTATGATCATTATGTATACAATGTACCAATACATGTTCTTGGTAAAAATAAAAAAAATATTAAAAAAGCAAGGTAAACAGAAACTTGACTACAGCCTTTCCTTTTTTATTTCTTATTTTTTGGACAGCATGATTTTGAATTTTTTTCTTCCATATGGAATAAAGACAGAGCAGAAATATTTTTTTCTCTTCCATCTGAAAGTAGCTAGGAATTTGAGAATATAAAGCCAGGCCTCTCAAATCCATCTTTCTCATTCTATTTTCAGCATGTATCTTCTTTTCCCACCTGAGTTGTTCAGTTTACTAAACCATAAGAAATTTTAGGTAGTCTTCATGACAAAGCTTGGAGAATTATCTTGAAGCCCATGAGTATAAAGGGTTTGAAATAGAAAGTTCCGTATCATTCTTTTAGCCGTTTACCTTTTTGTTCAATGAATATCCAAATTTAAGAATCAGAGGTAGAGGAATTTATCAAGTATTTGTCATAATGTAACGTGTTTCCTGTACAGTCATGAATCACGGGACTCTGCTAACAGATTTTTGTTTGTGGCAGTGGTAGTTTTAAAAAATGAATCATCATAACGCAATTTTTCCCTTTGAGATGTAAAAGATAAACACTGTTTTTAAATGAGTTAATGTCAAGAGCAATTCCTTAAAACTGGTGATTTGGTTGCAGCTAGAAACTAGATAAGGAGACAGTTTTCAGTGACTTCTGAAAAAAACTCACTCACTGGCCTTAACCATAATCACGCAGACAGACTTAGCAGAGACCAGAGCTCCCGCTGCCTCCTACAGAAGAGAGCAGCAAAAACACAGGATGCATAAGGTTCAGTATAACTGTTTTCTGCCTCAAATGAAATCCAAGTTAATTTTAACATTTAGGTGAAGAAGATGTTAGAAATTCTTACAGATGTGATGAAACATGGATGTATGTTAAAGGAAATATACTCACCAAAATATTACTGGATAATATAGACTATTCAGATGCACTATTAATTACAATTATTTATTGCACAGAATCGGTTTTAAATTGTGAAAGCTTAGCAACAGTGTAAATTTCCACCAATAAGCAAATGGCTAGATAAATTATGGAACACACACTCAGAAGGTTCTATAATTAAATTCTATTCAAAAGACTATGGAACCATGGGAAAAGTGCTGTGAGTATTATGTAAGCATGCCTTTATAAAATGCTCAATTGTAATACCCTCACAAAAATATAAGAACAAGACATAGAAAAACAAACTGGAAGAAAGTATATTAATTTATCCAATGCATTCTTCCACAGTGTTGAGTACTGGTTCCAGTAGAGTAGGCAGTGCTAAGAACCTCTGAAGTGTGTAGTGGTTTCACCACTTGTCCAATGTAGATGTTTCTGATCGGAGGAAGGCATTGGTCCATATAATGATCCACTGTTCCCCAGATCCTGAGCAGTCCCTGTTGCCAGTGAAAACTTGGAAGTCCTTCCCAAGACCCCCCTGCAGTAAGAAGAAGGACAGATGAAGTTGCTGTTCTGCAAACAGAAACCTTATAATGCTGAAATCCTGAAGTACCATCTCAAAGAATAAGGAGCGAGTCTGTAAAAGTGGAATTTGCTGAGATAATTATTGGACCTGAGCTACAAGACATTGCCCAGTCTCATTAATGGCCCGTCACGCTTTCCTGAAAGCCAACATGCACCTTTGCCTAGGTAGGCAGACTGCCAGTGGGTATTTGATTCTTGACTGCAAACACGATAGGGCTCTCTCTCTTAGACCAATACTGGGATTGAGGCTTTCTGAGGGCTCTGGACTGAGTTTTCCCCCAGGGCATCCTTCAGGACAATGCTACTGTAGTGATGAGATTTAAAGGAGCAATTTTAAGCTTAGTAAAGAGGTTGTTTCAGCAGATGTTGCCTGTCTCTCTTCTGGAATTTGGAAATGTTGATAATGATAGTTCACTGGTATTTGTGGTGGCTTCTGTGCTAAAAGTATTTGAATACATTATTTTATTTGACCCTTGGAAGAATTTTACAAAGCAGAAAATCATTTCATCATCATAATCGTTACCATTTCATACATTGAGAAAACCAAAATTTTGAGAGAGAGAGATTTGTTCAAGGGCACATACTTAGTAAATGGACTCTGGACTCTGTCTAACTTTAAAGCCTGCATACTGATGTTTTGGTAGATCATTTGTCATTTTAATTTATCTAACATCCATCCCAATTTCTCTTAATACTCCAACTTCTTTGGGAGTTTACTTGCCTTATATTCTTTTGGAGTGAGGATGCTCATTTCCCATTATGAAAATGAATCTGATTTTTTTCTGTCCTTTCTTGCTCCCTGAATATCTCAATGGTACACATGTGATGTAAGTGAAGTACCCCAGAATAGGGATGGGGGTTAATTGAGACTGTAACTAGTAGCACTCTTACAGCTTTCTAAATCATGACTCTTTATCATTTCCTAGGTTTCTATTAGTTTCCAGGCCTGATCCCCAAACTCTGATCAGTCATATAATCCCCCAGAGATCTGTTTAATACATTTCCTTTTGGGTCTGTGAGCCAGAGTTGGATTTTGTTGCTTGTAATTCAGCATACTATATTACATAACTGGATGCTCTTGACTGTAGGTAGCTGGGGGGAGTCCCACATTTAAATTGCATTCTATTATAGACAGCTAAGTTAGGTAGAAATTCTATAGGCAGTCAGACAGGGCTGGGTCCCTGATGGACTCAATACCAGTCAATACAATGCAAGAATAGAATACACTACAACAATGACATAAGGTGCATCTATTGAAGGCCAGGCCTCAAGATAAGGATAAAATGACCAGAGCTACACACATGCCTGGGAGATAAACAATAAGCTGAGGACTATAGTCATCCAAACTGATAAAGCCCAGAGAAATATCGGTCACACCAGTGGGCGACCAGGACCTCTGGATCCACTCCATCCTGGAGTGTCTTTGTTCTTTCCATTCCATTTGCTATGTGACCTGTTTCCCCATTGGATCAATATTACCTAAGCGACTATACTTGTAATATTATTGACCCATGTTGCACCAACCTCATGATTTTACTCTATAAAACTTCTTCTGAAGAGTGGGCTCGTTGGCAACCCACTTCAGTCCCCTCCTGTCTCTCGGGAGCTATTTTTCTCTCTCAATAAAGTCTCCTACTCTTAATCTTTGTTCCTTAGAATTCATTCTTCAATTTTGGGGAACATGAACTCAGCATATCTTACATCTAGTAGGTTGGGAGTTATATTTTTTCCCCTGTATCAGTTCCACAAAAAGAAAAACAAACAAACAAAAAAACCCAAACCAAAAAAATATATTACCTCCCATGAAGAAACACAGGGAAACCTTCTGAGGTTCCCTCCATTCTCATAGAAATAACCCAATCTACTACTGATCAAATTCTTGTTATATAACTCTTCTTGATTTCCTTAGTTTCTTGTCTTAAAACTCATGGAAATAATGAATCATTTTTGGGGTCAATGTTGATCAGTAAAAGTCATTTTTATTGTGGCACACATATCATTTTAATGAGAAGTTGACTTGTATTGTCTTCGCTAATAACAATAGGCCCTGTAAAACCTGAAATACACACTTTTACTCTTGCAGAGAAAATGGCATCAGCATTCAGAGTTGGAGATATTTAGGAGAGGTTTTATATTATTGCCTTTTCTGATGCACTAAATTATAAATATTCAGGGAAAGGGCATATATTTAAAATGCAGAAAAAGATGAGAAATAGTTGTACAGATTCTGTCAAATAGAAGCTTTAACTTTTTAATTAACCAAATGTGTGTAAATGGCCCTTGTTTCTCAGGCTCCACCAGCAAGGTGTGCAGGATGCCTGTTGGGAGGTTTTCTCCTCACGTCCTGGATGTGCAGACTGCATTCCCTCCTGGGGGAGGTTTTCAGCAGGGAAGGAAGTTCTTTTTTTCCTTTTCTTTTGTATTAAAGGCCTCTGAGAAGGGAATACTGTAAATTCATGTAAGTGAATGTGATTGTCTTTTCTTTTACTTTTTAAAAGAGAAATATAAACCAGTGTTCACTTTTCAAACCAACAGCTAGAACTATAAATATAAAAGTAAGAAACATAATGTTCTCATTGGAAATTTTTATTAGTT
Source organism: Hystrix cristata (assembly GCA_004026905.1). Lineage (NCBI taxonomy): Eukaryota > Metazoa > Chordata > Mammalia > Rodentia > Hystricidae > Hystrix > Hystrix cristata. Next base: position 4,170 of record PVJO010001524.1, read on the forward strand.
AAAGGAACAGACTACAGAGGAAGTCAAGAAGGGAAAGTAACATCAAGAGGAAAGGATAGCAGAGAAAGGTGCAAGGGGTGTCTTCCACTTACCCCCCTTTCCAGGAACAAACACACACCAAGAATACCAGTGAAGAGCGGCTGCAGCACAGATGATTGCACACCGAGACGCATAACCACAAGTGATTTAGGTTCATGGAAAATTGATATTCTATGCAATAACTCCCCTCTTGGGTACTTTCAGGCTAGGGCTAATATCTCTATGGAAAATTGGGTTATGCTTTTGAAGTTGTGCGTATATATGAGACCAGGGATGCAGAATTTTATTCTATTTTCTTTACAGGTATTTATGTGGAGTTTGGGGAAACTCATGCCACAAATAATGCTTCATCAGCTTCTTGATTATCAGAATTCATCAACAAGAAGCAAATCATGTCCCCAGTTTGTGGCTGACAATTTAATAGGACTGTTTATAAATAACAGAGGTTAAAATAGGTCCCAGGTTCTGCAAAACAAAATTAAAATTTCCTTTTTGAAGACCAGAGGCTCTGGTCAAAATCACAAAGTTATAGCCATTTGATGAAGATATAGGCCCATAGAGCACAGAAATAGAATATAACCTAATATTGGGATTGAATAATTTTTTACATCAGATTTGCAAAATAGTCCAGTTTCACCTTATGACTGTGTTTTGCTGAAGACATGAGCAAAATCTGTTAAAAGATGTGACGTGGTCCTGAAGAATATTCAGTCTCCAAGCAAAATAACTCTGTTTAAAAAAATTTCTGCCAATGACACAAAAATGGATATTTTTACACAACAGTAACCAAACACTATGATCTTTTCCCCTGTTTCTCTTTCCTTTTCTTATTTCTCTACTAACTAACATAACTTTCAGATATGTCAGGGGATGAATGCTTTTCTTTTCTTTAAAGGAAGCAGAGAGTGTGATATTTTTCAGGCAACAGAATGTTTTATAATAAATACATAGCTCTCCTAGCTCCCAAAATATCCATTAACTACTACTGAGTTTGTCCTGTACGAAGCAAGCTTGAAAAAATAGCATTATATCATTAGTTTGACATGTTAGGTATGCTGATGCTTAGAGTAGTTAGTTCTACATTAATCGACACAATGGAAAAATATATTAATTAATGGGAAAAAAGTCCAATAAATGACTCTGGCCACAGCAATCACCAGAAAAATTGAAGCTGAAGATATTTTAATGGACACTTTTAGTTGGCACTGATTCTATCTCCAATTATTAGCAGTTGCTTTTCCTCATATTTAGCTATTTTTCCACTTTTATTCTATACTGACATATCCGTCTACATAACCCAGTAAAAGGAAAAGAATTTAGAAGTCTTAACTTTATGACAGCATCCTCAAAATGAGCAGAATAATTTTATGAATTCTACATTAGACTATCTCAAAGGCATGGGTGATTATTGTTCTCCATCAACCACACGAACATGGTGTAATGTGATTCCTTTAGTCTTACGGGAGAGGGTTAAGGAATTAGAATTGTTTAGAAAAGAGAGTAATAAGGGAATGGTTTAGTAAGCTCTTATTACTGGGAATGCTGGAAGAGTGAGACTAGCATTACCACAGAGCTCTTGTCTGTCTGGTGTTATTTCCAAAGAAATTTGGAAAAGATAATCCCCTTAGTATTTCCCTAGTGGCTAGGAATTTATTGATTTGTTCAGCCTTTTGGATTTTGAAGTTTAAACAATTTCTTCAGATGTTTCTTGTTGGAGCAGACATTCTTTATCCAATCATCTTTTCACTAAAATATCTCGCACATATAATACTGTTTTCTTCAAACGCTTACTTTAAATATATTTTATTTCTAATGTATGAACATTATTCTTACTTTACTGTTAGAAAATGAATACTCAGACAGGATAAGAACTGTTTACAGTCTGAAGCCTCATGTAAGAACTCAGGACTTCCGGCTTCTGGTCCAGGTGTTTTTGTTACACAGTTCGTGGTTGAAACCTCCAGGAAGGGGATTTGAGTTAGTGCAGGGGTGAGCGAGAGCAAGGAGCAAACAGAAAGGTGAGGGGAACACGGAGGACAGTGAGACAGGAAAGGGGAAAACGAAGACTATAAACTTCACTTCTCCCTTGACTCTTTGACCGTCTCAGATTGACCTTTTAATAACTATTGTTCATTCAGGAAAAAAAACGTGTTTTTTTTTTTTCTTCTTCAGTTGATAGCTCTCAATATTAATGAGTTGAAATCTTGGCTCTTATATTCCCCAATGTGTGACGTTGTTGTGCAGGTCACATAATCTCTTTAAACCTCAATTTTCTCATGAATTTTTGGGAATAATAGTAAGCTCATTGAGTCAATTCAATGAAACGAGGTATGTAAGAAAATTTGATAGCATTAGTGCCTAGAACATGGTAATTATTCGAAAAATGGTAACTACTAGTATTGTATAATATACATATTAGTCAATTTTTACCTGCTTACTGTCTGAATCCTTCTCATATATTTGAGAATTCAGCATATACTGTTTGTTAGTGCTGTCCACCAGGTTTCTGTTTTTGTTTTTTCTTCTTCTTTGAGCACTTGGTAGGATTGGCTTTGTATACTCCTCCTTTCCCCTAGAGTGTGGGTGGCTATGAGCTTGCTTTGGCACTAGCGTTAAGCAGGAGTGACGTGTCTTCCCGCTGGAAGCTTTGAGAGCCTCCATGTTTCACAACTGCCGCGATGATCTCCAGGGTTCCACCTCGATGTAATTTTCTCAGTCTAACTTCTAGAGTGAACTTAGAGAAAATGACACAGAGCAGAGCCCCCAGCTAATTTGTTACAGACATAAGGTGTGACTGAGACAAATGAAAAGCAAAGAAAGACACAAAAACCATTTTGTGTTGTTATTAAAATTTAAGGGGCTCTTCCTATTGCATCATAACTTAGCTTACCTTGACAATTACTTTCATAGCTCTACATCCTGGTGGGAAACAGATTCTTCTTCATTTTATAGAAATAAAAATCACGAGAAAGTTACATTCACAGCCACTTTTATTAGGCACTTAATCCGAGGTTAACTTGTGTATCCACCTAAGTACATAAATCGAGAGCGAGAACTTGAAGTGGGGGCAGTGGATAATTCTCGTGCTCTGGTGGTGGCAGAAAAGGAAGAAATATTCATTTCATGGAAACCAGGGGTGGAGGGTACTGCACTAGTGTCTGAGGTCTAGGACCATCGTAGGGACTTTTGTAGACTGTGGGTCTGGGTTTTGGGGACATCAGCAGCAGGGATCTTATTGGATAGATATGTCCCTGTGGTGTAACTCTGGCACTGGTTGGGATGCTGTGTAGCCTGCCTGTTCCTGCTCATTTTCTGTGGTAGACTGATACGGTCAATGTGCGTGGGAGTGCCCAGCTACACTGAGTCAGCGTGGTTCTGGGCAAAGAAGATCCACACTGACACAACATAAAAGAGAACCAGAGCAGAAGATAGGGGCCGGCTGTTTCACAGGAGAAGCTCTGTTGTGGCTGGTTCTCCTGAAGGAAACTCAGCTATTCTCATTGCAGAAGGAGCTCGGGGCCTTGCTGTCATTGGGGATGGCTGCTGTTTGCTTCTGGGGAGCTCTGGTCTCCATCTTTGCTGTGAGTGTCGTATCCTGGTTCCATTATAGATTTTTTCAGTCTTTTAGTGCAGACACGGATGTACGTGGGGACAGTGCTGTGGGCCCCCAAGCATTGATGGGATCTTTCAGGTCTCCAGTGCAGAGATAGACATTCAGAGCTCTTCCTGTGTTTGGCTTGTGTGTGAATGTTGTAACTTTTAAATGTCCTGTATTAAATCTGCTCTCTTGCAAACCATTGACTTTAGAAAAGTAATTAATACATTCTCCAGCTGTTTGAGTGACTCAACTCTCCAAGCAGCTGATATAATTTCAATTCATTCATTTTCTGATTAAATCAACCAATGTGATGCTTGCAAATAGGATTCCTGAGTAACACAAGGTATCAGTTAATTTTGAAGTTCTCATTGTTAATGTGTAGGTATTTCAGTATATTCCTGGCAGCATCAATTAGTTGCTTGGAGTGCCGTTGCCTGTCTATGTCAACATTACACTTATTTTAGAGATGCCCACATTTTGTGCAAGCTGTTTATTTTCAAGGTATTAAGTTTCTAGTTCTTTAAGAGATTCTTAAAGGATCAATGTACACATTTCATCTTTAGGATTTGAATTATATTAAAAATCAGGTAGACAAAACCATTTCTTTCCCCCAAATTTCCCATATTAATCCACTAAAACAGCATTGTATTATTAAAAGACACTGAATCTTTGATTTAAAAGCACATTGTTTTCTTTCTGTGAAGTTTGTTCAGTCTAGATACGAACATCTCTGAAGTATTTTTCTGTCTCCATGATCTGTAAGACCATGTTTCAACTTCAAGAGTCAAAATTACCACCGAGGGAAATTGATTGCATTAGGTGGGTAAGATGATTACTCTACTCTTCTAAAGGCCTATTAATCTTTATAGGACTTGACAACTAAATTGAACAGGAACATGTTTACTGGGGGGAGTGGGAAGAGATGCCCAGCAGAAATACACTTTTACATATTCTGGATTAACTTTTTGAACCTGTCAGGAAAAAGTAGGAAGAGTAACTTTACTCCTAGTGGTCACACCAACCCTCTAATTTCCTTTCTGAAGTTCATGCCCAAGAATAAATCTGGTTTGCCTGCCCACACCCCCTCAATCTGCAAGTCGAAAAAATAATTTAAGAACAGCAACAAATATTGGTAAGGGAAACCCCACAGAGACCTGGCACAGATGACCCAGAAAAGAGAGAAGATGACCAATTGTATTCTTTGTTCTAAACTGTTTGCTTCTGGAAAGGTAGAGAAACTGTGAGTGGGGGAAAGGAGATTTTCCCATGAGACATTGGGTCCTTTCCACAGATTGTTTAAACAAGAAAAAGTAAAAACTTATGAAGATGTGACACTCAGAGCAGTAAGTAAGCTAAGGTTAGACGCTGCTTTGGGAAGAAGGTGATTGCTCTACATTTAAACAAATAATAGAATAATCAGTTAAATGTATTCTATAATTTTTTAACTTGTGGGAGATGGTGTCAAAGAAGCAAAAACAAATATAAAGTATGTAAATGTAGAATTTTAAGGTGAGAAAAGTCTTTATTGTTGGAGAACACAAATTCCAGGTGCCTACAACTAAGACCTGATTACTTGTCCCACTTACTAATTTGTTCTGCAAATATAAAGAGCCTGAGTTGCAAATTGGCCGATCTCCCTGAAGATTCAAGAGAAGTCAGAGGCTTTTGTCCTTAGGGAAGGAATCTTAATTTATAGGTAAACAAAGGCCTAGAGATGGCAAGTAATTTTGTCGGTGCCCTAGAGCTGGTGCAGAATAGAATTTGTTCTGGTCTTCAGATTCTGATGATGAATCCTGAGACTCTGATGTCAACACCAAACTTGGTTTGGTCCTCGTGGACCTGTGGGGTATAAAGGATACTCTTCAAATTAACTGTTGGGATTCACTCCTCTGCCTGAAGGAATATACAAAAACGTATGAAGGTCACTTTAAGAAATATGTAAAGCCTTTAACAGGCTTCCTAAAACTCAGATTTATTTTAAATTTAAAAAGAAAATATGAGCGATGTGACATACTTGAGTGTTTAAGCACTTGGCTCTGGATCCAGTCATGATTCAGCCTTGATTTCAGTGCACTCTCCTCTGTCTCCTTTTGGTAATGATAATTAATGTCCCTAAACCTAGTTTCTTTCCAATATGGTGGAGATAATGATGGTACCTACCTCATATATTCTTGTGAGAGTTTATTCATACAAATGAAAAATTGTGTGATGTATGAGATAAGAGAGTAAAGGGAGCCAGGTATGAAAAATAAAAATTATAATACATATTAAGATAAGGCAAAGAATATTGGTATTTATTGAACCAATTTTTCTTACTATTAATCAAACTGTATTCCTCTTCCCTCTTCCATGGCTAAAATACATTCTTCTCCAATGCATTTGGCCTGCTTACTATCTTTAAGGACATGGATCGCATGCCCTATTCAAAGAGAGACTTTGAAAATTGTTTTAATCCACCAAAATTTTATCCTGGAAGTGTCAGCAGGAAAATCTACCCAGAAATTAAGAAGTGTTTATTAGAACCACAGGAGTTCAGTATAGCTAAGGGAGGGAAGATGCAGGCTGCAATGAAAGATTTGCAAAGAGATCTAGAGTTGAAATTGGCATTGGAAGTCACTGAGCTGACTCCTTCTTTGTAAAGAAGAGAAAAAAGAAGTCCAGAGAGGTTACTCGTGTATCTGAGATCTCATAGAACTTCCACTTGGAGAACATTAATTTTGATTTTCCACTTCTCTATTTATTTTCCTTATTTCAGTTTTATTTTACATCTTCTTTAATGTTTCACACACCAAATTGGCAGGGGCATTTTGGTGTTTGTACATAATTTGGTTCCTATTCTTCAGATGTGCTGTCATTTTTTTCAGGGCCCTAACCAGGGTGATTTCAGTGCAGGTGTGCTGGTTGTATGCATTTCTTTTTGGTGGTTCCTGTTCCACTCCTGTCTCTAAAGATGGAAAAGATTCTGCACCAGAGAGTGGCTCTGGCCCTTGTCCATGACTATGTCTCCTCCTGTTATTCTCTCCATTACCTTGATCTTGTCTTCTGACAACTTCTGAAAAGCAAATTAAGAAAAAAGACAGGAGCTGGAAATAGAGAGCTCTCTCTTCCCAACAGGAAACATTTTGTTTTTGGAAGGCCTTTCCAGATAATATGACAAAGTGTTTATAGGAGTGAACCCCAGCCAATAACTGCACCGTTAATGGCCAAGATGAGGACTACCCAGACCCTAATTCATGTATTAGGAAGTGATGAATCTGAACATGGGGACCTTGACCTTTCTCTTTAAGACCCGAAAGCAAAGATAGTAAAACCTGCAACCAAAACAGATCAATAGCAGGCTTACAAAATTTCAACTGTTTATTCCCAGAGCATCTAGTATTTATAGAATGGTAACAGCTACTCATTTAGTAGTGGTTGAGTTTCTGTGAGATTTATAACTCAGACTAGTGAGTTAAACTTCAGTATTCACCTAAATTACCTGGAGGATTTTTCTAAAACATAGATTGCTGGACCTACACCCTAAGAGGTTGGGGTCAGGGTGGGGCCATGGAGGAGGGGCTCAAGGATTTGCATTTCTAACAGGTTCCCAGCAGCTCATGCTGCTGGACCAAGGACTATACTTTTAAAAAATATTTCTGTGGGAAAAAAGTGGCTTGTCTTTCTTGACCTTTCACCCTAATTTTCTGCCTCACTCATACTTTGTTTTTATCTTCAGTTTTTCGGAATTTCTTTTTAGTGAAAATTTGCTAGCTTGCAAATCTTGTACACACTCAAACACAAATGATTATTACGTGCAAACTTTATATCTCTTTTTACACATTCCTTCAATCAGGAAGCATTTCGACTAATAATGTTAGAAACTACAGGTATAGAACTTTCTCCAGTACCTTTCCCAGTGTCTCTGCATACATCGATGTTCCTGAGGACTTCTGAACTGTGTAACTGAAGGAGGTGGCTGGGGATGAGACTTCCTGTAGCCAGGTTTCTCAAAATGGGACACAGAGAATGACATTTTCTTTGTTCCTCAGCTGCTTCCTTGGACTGGATTTGAACCCTCATCTTTACAAGGCTTAAAAGAAAGAAAAAGGAATTGTTTAATGAAAATCTTTATGGAATTCTGGGCACAAACAGACTGATTTGGGGTTCCAGGCAGGGGGGTAGGATTTTCATGCTCTGACACCTGTTTAGTTACAGGTTAAGGGCTCCTCAAGGAGGGCTCTGAATTTTCAGGAGCTTCAGCTTTTCCCTTCTAGTAGTCTGGGAGTACGATGCCTAACTCAAAGTTCCTCCAGAATGAAATTGGCAACTGAGTAAATCTTCTTGCTATGCTGTCTAATTGTTTCAGGCAGCGAGCCTGAGGGCCTGGGAACAGCCTGCCTGTTTCTTTTCATGCTTATAGTCTTTCATCTTGGGTAGCCAGGTGCCCCCAAAAGCAGTGGACTGGGTATTCAGATGCATCCACAATAGTGAATTTTGTAGCATCATTTGCATGTTTAACCTTCCTCTGCTTCTCTTATTCTCAAACAGATGCAGGCAAAGCCATTTACATAGAAATTTCTATGCTGCTGAATGAGGCTGGGATTTTGGTGAGATAAATAATTGTTAGGACTATTTAAGTCTGGCCTCTATGGTCTCTAAGAAAGGCATTTTTAGCAGCTGTATTCTAATGATCTGTCATCCTTGACTATATTTTAGATTTGTGTTTCACATGACTCCAGGACCATGTTATCATTTATCTTCCACATTGATGCAGAAGTACTGAAGTTGTGCTTTTCTATTTCATGGAAACAGTATCAGTCAGGAAACCAGAAGACATGGGCTTTGATTATGTCCTCCCACTGACAAACCAGGTGACCCCTGAGATGTGGCCCAGACGGGTGGCGAAGACCTCCGCAAAGTCATTGTGAGAGTCAAAAAGGAAGTCAGTCAATTTGTAGGGTTGCTAGAGCAATGCAAAATACACAATTTATGGGATATAAAATACCATGTGATGATCAATCATGCTGGACCATTGTGACCAATACCAACATACCTGTCTAAAGAGGTCAGCCTCTGCTTTCTAGGTGGTTTTTGTATTTAGAGTCACCTGGGCTCAAATCCAGGCTATTTCTTTTATGAACCATTTAATCTGAACCTTACTTTGCCCCTGTCTTCCTTCTAGGATATAGTGAGGATTCTAGCATTTATAACATATAAATGCCTGGATGAGTTTGTGCTACTCAATCAATAATATTCTATTATCATTTTATTTTTTGACCTGTGCCAACTACAAGAACTCTTTGGTATATTCTAGAATGAGCTTTTGGCTGGCAGCGAGTGCTATTGCTGAGATAGAAGATTCATTACGGAACTTGGATCTTTAGCTCTAGTACCCTGAGTCCATAAAGAGGTGCTGAGTTTCCCTAAGGAAAAAAAAAAATGCCCCAGAGGGGAACGCTGATTCTCAAATGTTGGCATCTATTTCCTTTTCTTTTCTTTTCTTTTTTTTTTTTTTAACCAAAGGACCTACTATTAGGCCCCATCATCCATTTCGTGACTGCTCAGTCCTGCTCGAAACTGAGCCCCTGGCAGAACAGCCTGCTCCTACCCTAGAGTCATGAATAACACAACTTTTGCAGCAAAGGGATGGAACACAAAGCTGTCTTTGGCCACAAGCCTGCATCAGGCTTTTTCCTCCATAATGTACTTTACAATTAGTCTGTAACTCAAGTAGCACCTTCTGGTTCTTTTCTCGAGTTGTGCAGACCACATGGTGTAGTACCATAAATACATACACACACATCTTGAGCTTTATGTCTTTTTTAGCAGACTGACCTCTCCAGATACATTCTAAGTTTTTTCTGGATATAGGCCATGTCTTTTCTGCTCCATAGTAGTAATGTAGAGCTAAAAGCCTAGTGGAGTTTGGCACATAGTAGGTATTTGAGGTGAGCTCGTCTGATGGAAAGGCAGAAGTGGGTTCTATAGGGAAGATCTGGCACTCTCATGTTATAGGTTGCTGCTTAAATTTCTCAGGAGACAGATCAATTTGTTTTACTGACCACTTTGCAGGTATTTAATTAATGACAGTATTTTGGGAGATTACAGTGCATCAGATGAGCATTCATATATTAAAATTTATTTCAGTATTTTTATCCTGAAAGGCATCAGGCACAAAAGAGTCCATACAACATTATTTTATTTGTAGAAGCCTCAATAAAGGCAACGCTATGTCCTTACTGCTACCATGGAAGGTGCAGTGATTGAAGAATATCAAAGAAGTTTCTGAAATGATGCAATATTTTGTGTCCTGATGTGGGGGTTGGGTGAGACAGGTCTATTCAACTCTGTGAAAATTCATCCAGCTGATCACTAATGATTTGTGTACTTATATTTCTGTATATTATTTCTCCAGAGAAGAACAATTCTCATTTCTGTTTCTTTCTTATTTGTGTAGAACAGGAGTAAAAGTAATGCCAGTTTGGGTTCAGAATAGAGGTGATGTTATCATGATCTCTCTTTGATGCTTTCTGCCTCACAAATCTCGGACGTGAGAAAATCTCCTCATGTGGATTTGTCTGCAGGACTTAAGAGAAATGAAACTCAGCTACGACGACCTAGAATGTGTCTTATTTAGACACACAGGATGACTAATCAGAAGTGGCAGGTGACTCTGGCTGTGAGCATAGCTATCAGGGGGTCAGACAGCTCAGCTCCTGGTGGGGCTCTACAGAGGACACAGCTGGCTCACAGGCTCACGGATGGACAGACATCTGTGAAGAATGTTAGCAAGACAATTGTGTGTCCAAGCAGATTCAGATCTCACGTTTATTAGGCGATTACAAATATGCTCTTGGGGCTGGCTTTACTTTTGAGAAAATAAATCTTCAAATATACATAAACTGAGGCTTAGTAGATCAACAGGATTCTTCCTAAAGACAAGTTTTCCAGTGAGAAATAAGTCATTTACTATGTTCTTCTTTTCGTGAAAGTTTGCATAAAGCTCCAGTAACACTATTTTACATTGTCTATCTGCCAAATTTGTCCTTGGAGAATGCCATCAGAAAATAAATTCTGTGATCAAATGACTCCAGTTTCTCAGTTTCATTCAGAAATTATCAGGATGGTGTTTCTGAACAATGCAACAGAATCACCTGTATTTCTTATTAAAAATGTGAATTACTGGGCCCCAGCCCACAAATAGCAAAGCTCTGGAGGACAAGCCTTGGATGCTACATTTAAAATGAATTTTCATGATAATTCCCATAAACACTAAATGTTGAAAACCATCAGCTCTGTGACTACTGGCAGGTATAAAACATACTTTGAGATTGATCCAGGAAACTTCCCAAGAATTATCTGGGGAAGAATTTGTATAGAGCCCTTTTATAAGATTAGGATCATGGTGCCACAAAGAGGGAGTTCCTCTGAACTTAGGTGTGAGAAATGTACAACACCTCCCTAACTTGTCTTCCCAGCAAGGGGATACAAGAAGCTCTTTGTGGATAGAGAGAGCCTGGCAGCCTTTTCTTCTCAGGGTTTTGCACATCTGTCCTCCTGTGTTGGAAGAGATTCTGACTTACGCATTCCCTTTGAATTACAAAATTGTCCTTTTCTGTGCATTCTGTTTTGCCACAGCAGGCTATTTCTAAAGGAACATTGTTGCTTTTCTTTTTGTGGATTGTTTTCTTTCTTTCCAAAAGACATTTGAAAGAGTCCTCCCCTCTGGGTTTTTCTCGGTTGACTTTATTACAAGGACACACCACTGAAAAGTACATCTAGTGATGTTCTAGTTAAAGGTGGCAGAAGAAAAACTTTATTGGAGAAGTAACTAGAAATAAACCATGAGGGCTAAAAAAAACCCTACCAGTGGTATAAATCAGTATTCTGAGAAAATGTTTGCAAGGAGCAGCCCAAGGCGAACCAGTTAGTCTCTTCCATTCCCGGAATCAGGGTGAATATTGAAATTGGAAGCATTAAGAACTTCTGAATATTGTCTCATAATGTCATTGTTTTCATATGAATACAGTAATTTGAGCAGCTTTATTCAACATTTGGGGAGTGGAACAAAAATGGAAGCTTTGCAAATGAAGTAAGGAAGATGTCGAATCGAAGAGAAAGGTTTTTCTTTTTTGTGATGCTGGGGATTGAACTCAGGGCCTTGTGCTTGCAAGGTAAGCACTCTAATCACTGAGCTAAATCCCCAGGCCTGAAGAGAAAGTTTTAAGAACTATAGATGTTGGTGTCTGGGAACCTCACAGAAAGGTGGCCAAGTAACGGGGGTGGTTGGCAGAGGCCAGGGAGACTGTGAGGCACAGTCTGTGCTCCGGACAGTCTCCGAATCACTAACAAAAACTATATGGTCTCAAATATCAGATGATCAAGATTGAATTTGAAAGCACAGCATAGTGCCATCAAGACTAAGGGAGGCCACAGATTTATGATGGCTCAGACAGCCGTTTCAGCTTTGTTTGGAACACAAGATGCCAAAGAAATACACTGGGGGATGTATCAATCCTGCAGCCTGAGAGGAAAATTTGTGTTAACATGATGGAAAGAAGAGAGAACTCATCATTCCTATCTTTATTTCATTGTCTATAAAAGGAAAGCATTTTTTTCCAGTGGAAAAGACAACTAAAAACAGAGTAAGATTGTATTGTGGCCTAAGTATATGAAGTCAGTGAAAGAAGATTCAGTAGATCTAAAATAATTCAATACCTGTGAATACAAATAACCATGCCTTTAAAATGCTTTCTGAATTCAGAAATGTGATTTCCAAGTCTGTGTCATTGTGAATAACCTTCTGAGCACTTGTAAAGAATTTGCAGAAAATAGAGACAGTCAAATATGTCCCTTAGTCTCACAAAGCTACCTTCTTTTTGAAATAAACTGGTAAGCTTGACATTCACAACCTTACAAAATTCTAAAATAGATCATTTCATTGTTTATATACCTTTAGGAGAGACAAGAGCCACAGCCACTTGTTTGAATGCATTAAGAGGAAGACAACTGAAGCTAACCTCAGTTTATTTCTAGATGCCTTTATGAGGTTGATAGATACAAGGAGCTTTCCAATTAGAATTTCCTTTAGAGGGCTCAACAGTAGTGGAATCTCTCACCATTGGTCTTACAAAAGATTTTTAAAGTGAACGAATGAATGAATGAGATTACTAAAAGCAAGGAAGAACAATGCAAATGTTCATTATAATAAAAATTCTATATCCATCATCTCAATAGGTTAGAATGATGAGTTTAAGTCTTTAAAAGGAAATTGAGAGTAGGAAAAATATTGTCCTAAATTTGACCCCAGAGTTAAACATGGGTATACAAATAAGGAAGATGTGATTTGGCAGCAGTTTCTGAAAAGCTTCTATGATTGCAATAGACTACAACCTGAACAATATTAGATATGTGTCAAAAATAGAAACTAATTAATCAAACATTATGTTGCTTAATAGGAGACCATGAAAACAATAATTTTTGCTAGTTAGGCCATGCAAAATTCTACCGCCTTTTGGTATGACCTTTTCAGGAGAAATATTAATTTTAGCATCTATGAAGATGAGCATGATGGTGAGTTGGTTTAGAAACCATGTTCTAGAAGAACTATTTGAAAGAACAAGGAAAAAAATGTAGCAAGACCTGATGAGTAGCTTCCTTCAGATTTCTGAACGTTATGTAAGAAGGGTTGTTGCACACTGAGGACTTGTAGAGGGGTGTAGAAAGTAGAAGACATTTGCATTTCATAGAGAGTTACTGTCTTAACACAGAAATGACATGACAGATGATTGTGGCTGCGTGACAGCACAGAAGTGCCCTGAAGAGGTTGAAGCGGGATGTCGAAGAAAGGATTCATTTATGTGATGGCAGGAGGATTAAGTGATAAGGTCCCATATCTGATTTTACCTGAGTCACCTGGGCTAGATCTTCTAAAAATACTACTGTCAGGGATTCATTCCAGAAATTCTAATTTGATAGATATAGGGCAGGGCCCAATAATTTGAATGTTTTTAATAGAGTGTTTCTTATTCAGATGTACAGTCCAATTTGAGATTAACAAGGGCCTCTAAGCTCCCTCCTAATTCTCGGCTGAGTGTTTGTAAGCGCAGGTGAGGACCTGGTGGGAATTGGCTCCATGCCTGCCAATGAACTTCACGCCTTGCCCCATTGGGCTTGGGCCTGCTCTGTCGGGTTACATGTTGTACAGTCTCTATCAAATCTAAGTCCCTGGGTGAGTAATTTACATAGATTATCTTACTTAATTCTCACAATAAACACAAGGAAGGTCTTATATTTATAATCATTTTATGCTTGTGGGAACTGAAGTAAAGAGTTAGATAATGACTTAGTACCAGAATTGGGATTTAGGTCCAGCTTATCTGATGGCAAAGTTTGTTTTCTCTATTAACTCACTTTATTTCTCTATTGACTCACTTGCCTTCTACAGTACTATTTTGAAAACAATATATATTAAGAAATATCAACTGACGTATGAGGAAAAGGTAGGAAAATGACAAAAGTGAGAGATACTTTTTGTTTTTTTTTTATTTTTCTTTTCTTTTATACTGTGCTGCTTGGAACCATGTCTAGTTTACAGGCTCTTCATTCTCCTCTCTTCCCATTCCTTAGTGAAGCATGAATTTCTTTCAATGTTTACTTAGGATGCCTTTATTTATGAAATTGTCAAAACCCTCTTGGATCTTTGATTTTTTTCAAATCAATAGTATTTTTGTGGTGTATTAAAAGCATTATTTATCTTTGAAGAATTTATTGAGCTGATAGGAAGGAAAGAAGCTGTTTGGAGAAAGAAGCCGTCTCAGTAGGCATGACCACCATGCCTTTGTCCTCAATATATTCTGACACAGATTATAATCCATAATAGAACATAGAAGAAAAGAATACAACTGGAAATACCAGGAAAGAATCTCCCAGCCAATCTTCAACATAATGCGAATGGGAATATTATTTCTGAAAAATTGTGCACAAATTAAGCCCAGTATGCTTGGCTGAATGTCTCTTCCCTAAGCTTTAGATTATAAATGATCTGCATCATCAAATATTTGCTCAGAAAATCATATTTTTAGCTGTAACAATATCCTGTCTCTTTATTTGTGTACTTGACTTGGGTTATTAAAACACCTGAGTTGGGATTCTAATTTCCCCAAACACAACCGCTATAGCAGCAGATATTGTGAAAGAATTTATAATCAATATGCTTTTGAGTAAAGCATGAACAAAGAGGGAGAATTTCCCAGCATTTGTTAGCTCTCAACCACACTCATCTAAGTCTCCTCTGACCACTTTTTATATAGCTAATGACCTTTGAAATATAAATCACACAAATTAAAAGGTTCCTTCATAACAGCACAAAATGACTACTATTTTTAAAATGTTTCTTTGAAAAAATGGTGTATTTAAGTAAAACCTAACAGGCACGCTGTTAGGTTTGCCTGACCTTTCTGTAAATATGATGGATCGAGTTCCAGTGCAAATGCTGCACTCTGATAAGTTCCGTGTGTGCAGTGGCAGGTCTCCAGGCGGAGGTAGATTGGTTTTACTGAGCTGTTTCAGAAGGAAGCAGAAAGGTGAGAGCCTACTGTCAAGCTGGTGCAGCCTTGCCAGGACTTTTTAATAGGCCATTATTAGGTTGTAGAATTCTTTTCAGGTTTTCAACTCTGCTCACATTTAACTCATCTCACTCCCTCTTCACAGCTGCTTCTCACATAACATCCTCAAGCACTTGCTGGAGACACAGTGAGGGTTGAATTTTGTCTAGGCATTGAATTCCCATTAAATTAAACAAGGAGCAAAAAGCGGAAGGGTAACATTGCATGTGATGACACTGAGCAAGCGGCCTGATTGTCATGTTCTTTGAGAAATCTTGTTTGTTTTCCATCACTTCACAGCTGTTGAGCTCTGAAATGGGGAGTTGAATGATAGGAGGCTAGTCCTAATTCTGGTGGAGAGTGGGGTGTTGGCAGGCCCCCTTCCTTTTCTATATAATCAAGATACTGAATAGGAAATTTTTCCGACTGCTTTGATTTTCTTAATTCTAGTGCAGGGATTGGTATGTTTTCTCTATAAAGGGCACAACAGTAAATATTTTAGGCTCTGTGGGTCCCAAAGCAAAATTGAGGACCTTGTGTAAGTATTTATAGATCAAGAGAGAAAAGAAATGTCCATACAATTTTTTGAGGCAATCCAATATATTAAGATAATTAAGTATAATTTTTGGTGATGCAGGTCTTCCAATAAAAATGGCTTCCTGTTGTTGTTGAGGGAGAAGTAGATAACCTTCTGCTAAATTAGGGTTCAAAGTTAGTGCTCCCCACCATCAAACTGATTGCAGATGTTCATCAATAGCATAGTCTTAGCTGACAAACTACACCCCAAAAACCAGAGGTGAGCCGGAATTGGTCCATGGGAAGTCGTGTGCTAACCCCTGTCTAGTAGTGTATTATAGCTTTTGAAAGAGGCAACATGGGAAGTACCTGGCTTCAGATAGCTAGAAAATAAAAGATGTTTTAGGCAGATGGGAAATCATGAACATAAGATCAACAATGCATGGTAAACCTCTAGGTCACAGAACAATGCAAATTCAGAGAAAGTTGAGGCCGTTGGTTGTACATGAACAGGTCTGCAGCCAAAGGTCACATAAGAGGTAAAATGCATTCATTTACAGTCAAAAAATTAAAAAATATATTTTTCCTTAATATGATTCAAATTTTCCATACTCATTACATTTTTTCTATGATCATTTTAGTGATCATTTTATTGTTTGTCATTATTGACAGCCATTTTATTATTTTAGTTTTCTTCTATAGCTTATAAAATTCTGCATACCCTAGTGTCAAAATTTAGTCACTGAGTTCCGGCCAATGATTTATACAAGCAAAGCATTTCTGGATTTTGTTCAGATGAATGAATTTTTCCAGGGAGTTGTTTACATATCAATCAGTCAGGGAGAGATACACATTTAGGAAGTTAGGGTTTTGCTTCAGCTGGGAAGTCGTGTTCTATGTTGTTTAGATTTTACATATTATAGAATAATATTACATTTTTAAAGTAAATATCTAGTTTAATACATTAAGTTGTTGATATGTCCCTAAACGAAATCAAATCTTCCTCCCCAAATGGCTGGATCTATATAGTCAGTTTTATTGCATTGTTTATAAAAGCTTTGCCGGTCAGACGGGAGCCAGAATGTCTTACATTTCATCTCAGGCTGAGCAGTGTCTGATGATCTGGAGAGGCGTGTTTCCACAGCTCTCTGTGCGGTCTGCCACAGGCCGAACGCTCAGAAGGCAGCGTCTGGGGCAAGGGTGAAGCACTGAGATTTCACCTGGGAGCATGAGAGAGTAGGAAAGCGCAAGTCAGGGGTGATGTGAAGCAGCGTGTTGTGCTCCTTTACCTTATAGGCTCTTACTTCGCAGTCAACTGTGAGAAAAGATTCTACGCTGCTTGCCTCGTGCATTTAGAAGACATCTCCAGTCTGTTTGGAGAAACTCTGGTGCAGAAAAGTCCATGAGAGGAATAAAGCAGGGGGCTATTGGCAGCTGCCTCCCATCTCCTATTTCTCCTTTGGTCCAAATTCATCTTATAGGCACTTAAGTTCCTGACAGTTCTGTGTAATATCATGCAGCACTTTTGGTGACTTTGCAGGATGCCAGGCTGTCTCATCTGCCATACGATGTTTTGTGTAAGTCCAGAAGAGGAGAGACAACCAGAAACCTCAGGTATGTGGAAGATTGAGCTAAAGACACAGCAGTAACTTGGGAGAAGGTTAACATTCCCAGAGCAGCTGATTGTTCAGCTCCTGAGGTGGCAGCAGAGTGTCATGGTGAGTGAGATGCCAGGTAGCCTTTGCCTTTAGAAAGAGAGAAGTTAGCAAACCGAAGTTGCAAAGGAGCTGACTAAAATATTGGGTAAAATTCAGGTTTCTAGACAAGCAGTATGTAGGCCAGTTCCCAAAAGGCAATCAATACCAACAGGATACAGATGTGAAAATCTGGGAGACAAATGCTGGGGACAGTAGTGGACTGGCCTGACTGGAGTGACCTTGGGTTTGTTTCCTTATGTTGTATGATTAGCACTATTGGGTACCTTCCCAACTTTCCTCTTGCCTTCATCTTTATCTTATGAAACATCCACAGTTTAGTTCAAGTCTTGTTTCTTCTCCACATGGCTTCATGCTTCAGGGAAAGCTACCCCAACCCCAGTTCTGGAGATTGGATCTTGATCGGTCCAAATCAATCAAAGAGGTCCCATGTCTCCTGCTGGGGATTGGTTGAGAGAGATGAACATGTGACTCAATTATTCTAGGTGAACCGAATTCTTCTGTGGGCTTCTGCAAGGGTTCACTTGTTCACTAGAAAGAGATACGGGCATGTGTGTTGTCAAGTGTGTGTGTGAGATGCCTGTATTAGCCATGACTGTCTTGAGACTATGAGGGAGGCTAGTGTGGGAGGAAAAGTAAGGGAGCAGAAATGACAACTGAGAAGTAAAAAACTTTGCTTTATACTGAGATTTGGTCTATTGTGTCAAGCAAAGCAGAGTCCAGCTTACCTTTGGACTTCATGTTGTGTGAGATAATAATTTTACCTTAGAAAGTTTGAGCTGGATCTTGGTTACTTTCATCTAAAAATGTTCCAACAGAGAATTACATACTCAGCACATGGTAAATGATTTTGAGGGGCAACCGAACTGTCCATTGTTCAAAAGACACATATGGGCTGTGATGGAATAAACATAAGTAGGTCTTTACTTCTCAAGGTTAGGAGGCATAGAGGGACTCCAGTGTACCAGCTGAATGCAGCAGAAGATGTGTCAAATAATAGACCATTTTTTAAAATCCCCAGGCCTTATTTTTTCTTCTTACCAATTTTTCTTTTTCCACTACAGGTAGAGATAATGGCAAATTCCTTAGAGGTCTGTTGAACAGAGATGTTTTATATGAAGCTCTAGAAACAATGCAATCAACTTGTCTCTTTTTCTCTACAACAGGCTTGTTGACATTCCTCAAATTGACAAAAAACTATTTTTTTTCTACCATTGCAAAAGTCTTGAGTTTTTCTAACTAACTGTGTGTGAGGATATTGTAGACAAGTTGCTAGCCTCATCTGGTTTTGTCTACACTCACTAACCAGAAAAGTACTTTTCAGACATGAGATCCTGTGTGATCATTTTAATTTAATTATAATAAAAGTATATATTCAACCATCTAAGATCTTTTCGGGTATAAAATATTTTTGGCATAGGTGGAAATAAAGATCCAAAATATGGATAGTAGCTCTTAGTGCATTTCTAGTCATATGATAAGCTACATTTCTTGAGGTTTTTGTAAATGCAATTATCCTAAAGCTAAGAATTATTTACCTTCTCCCATCAAAATTTAATTTTAAGACTTGCACCGGGCTGTGCCAAGTTGCATGAATAATTTACATGAAACACACTTGGTACATATTATACTGAGCAGTTTAATTGTTTGGGATGGTCTTGGCTTAATCAGCCTGGCCATAGGCTTGCTCTATATTGGATATAACTTCATGGTGAAACTTCATAAGCTGATTCCTCAGCCTGAACTCTGTCCAGCTCATCTGCTCTATGATGGTCCCAGAGAATCTTCCATTAGCATTTTCTCTGATGTTCTCTACTCCAATGGAAGAGCCCAACTTGGCTAGAATACTCGCTATCTCACAGAGCCTGCCTGTCTGGGTTGGAATGGCATGGCCAGCCACATAGAAAGGATGGCATGGCTGTGGATAATAACAAGACATCCAAAAACATACATCAGAAAAGAACGTTTATTATTGTCTTCCTACTGCACAAGTAATACATTATCATTGCAGATCTTTTAGGAAAAACAATTCCTGCAGACAACAATTTTAGACATGTGATTATGTAGCTGTCAATCTTTTCTCTTAGTTTTGTACCTGTGGAAAATAAAGTTTTATGTAAGACTGATGAAATTGAGTTAAGATGCATATACTATCTTGCATATTCCTTTCTTACATGTGGATATCTTTCAATATATGTTTATTTTCAAAGATTGTGTAGTTCTTTATCATCTGTATGCATCATAACTTATTTATTTCTTATTTTTCTGTTGATGGAGATTCATATTATCATCTACTATTCTCCATTAACACAATACGAGAATGAAAACAGTGATACAAATATTGCACACTGGGCCATAATCTGGAAGCTCTGGAAGCTCTAGGAGAATCAGTTGAAAAATTATTGGAAAAAATAAAAGCACTGAACAAGTGGTCAGTTACAGAATGAATATATGAAAATCAATAGCTTTCCTAATATACCAACAGGAATTGGTTAGAATGTTTATTGTAAAGATAGAGCCCATCTACAAGAGCAACAAAGACATAAACGCCTTAGGAATAAATAATAATATTGTCTAAGACCTATGTTGTGGTTTGGATATGATTTGAGCTTGTCCCCAAAATACTCATGTGCTAGACTGGCAATTCTGAGAAGTGGCGAAACCTTTATGAGTTAGGCCTAGTGGGAGGGATTATACCTTTAAGAGGTATTAATGCTTGAGGAGGAACATTTTTGTTTTGAGGAAGTATCATGAAAGCAGATTGTTAGAAAACTCGACTACCTCATATTTTTGGCTCCTTTTGTACGTGACTGGCTTCCTTTCTGTTTCTCTGCATGTTGAGACACAGCTGGGGAGCTCTCAACAGGCCGAAGAGATGAGGCAGCCCCATCTTGGACTTCCAGCCTCCAAACCTGTGAGCTAAATAAAACCTTTTTCTTTATAAAGGCTGAGTCAGGCAGTTTGCTGTAGCAACACAAACTGGATTAAGACCTGTATGAACAGTATAATACTCTATAGAGGAAATGTATGAACAAAAAGAAATACCTACTTATGTATTAACAAATCTATATTGTAAGGATGTAAATACTCTCTACAGTAATCTGTTCTATCAATCTAGTGTACTGGGAAGCCCTAGATTTGTATGGAGGAGGGCTAAACAGCATTTGCACAGTGTACCTGTGGAGAGCGCATTGAGCACACCCTATGAGCTACTTCCTGTTCCCATTCCAAATTCCTAGAAATGATATAAAGCAAAGTATAATATTTAAAAAGAAATATATAACAATGCTGGAAAACCATAGAGGATCTTTCAAATGGACATGTGTTACAAGAAATCCTTGAAATAGTTCAAATTGGATTGGAATAGGAAACTCATAGCCCAAAAATGTACAGGGTAGTTTTTTATGCAAAATAGGAGCTCAAGGAAAGTCTCAAAATAAGAAGAGGGCAATAGAGGAGAAAGAAGAGGTGCCGAGATGTCTTTTCTCTGAGATGCATTTTCTCTGAGATGCCTTTTCTCCGCGAAGGAGAAAACAGGAGGATCAGCAACATTCCGGTGTCCAAACTGTACATTCAGCAGATTGAGGAAATATTTGACCCCTTTCCTGCCCCAGAGGCAATTAGCGTGATCACTTGGGCCTGAGGCAAAGGGCAGTGTCCCAGTAACTACTATCACACAGGAGAAACCTCAGCAATAAGCTACAGGCCTATCTCATCAGGTGGCACATCCTCATCCTACCCTGATGAATGATGACAAATACAGTATTCTCAGATGGGCTAATAGAAAATCTAAAAGTAAAGAATGCACCATCATGACTCACTAAGTACTTTGGAAATGCTAACTTTACAAAAGAAAGTCACCCAAAGCAACAAATAGATAATGGGAGGTACAGAAGTAGAATTAATAAAGCAAAACGAAAAAGAATGCAAATGTATTTTAGAATCTTCTTATAAGAGTCCATTCAGCTCCACTTTGTTCTTTTTAGTACGTGTATGGCATTCTAGGGTGTTCCACACCTTGCCTAATCATTACAGTGTTGAAGGACATTAAAGTACTTTGCAATATTCCATTATGATAAGCAATGTGCAAAGATGATTTATGTACAAGCCTCTTTGAAAATATATGTGAGTATAACTGATAACTTCAGAGAAGTGTGATAAGACATTGGGACCTTTCAAAAATCAATTAGCAGGGGCTGGGGATTTAGCTCAGTGATTAGAGTGCTTGCCTTGTAAGCACAAGGGCCTGAGTTCAATCCCTGGCACCACAAAAAAAAAAAATCAATTAGCTAAATATATAGTTTTAAAAAGGAAACATACTAACCATTCTGGGATAAAGATATTTAACACTGATGTTCCTTAAATTTTGATGATTTATTACTAACCACATATGATCTAATAAAATACCTATAGGTTATTTACATTTTCCCCCCTTAGCAGAATTAGTGTTATTCAAAATTAGGCATCCTTTGTTGAAATCTTATTTTGATAAAGGTAGGGGTGTTGTTTCATATGCCTTGACATATTTAAAACTAGGAGTATTACAGTGATATTCTACGGAGTAATTCAAGATGGAGCCGAATTTGGGATCTCACTCATTCAGTCACTTGTGACATAGAATTAATTCAAAACTATTTTCTGCAGAAAAGCTTGACTTGCCCTGCCTATGGGCTAATGGGAAAAAGTAAACCCGTAGATTTTATCATTCTTCCTGAGCAGCTGATTTGCTTCTTTTCTTATGAACATTGTGGATTGTGTAGCTGACCTGCTTTTCCTTTTCCAATTGGCTGTCAGCCATTTTGTGGGTCACAAGTTCACACTCTGATGTAAGAAACTCTTTTCCCCTCTGTTCAACCTCTTTTCAACCTCTTTCCCTTCTCCATTTGTGTCTCTGATGTGTTTTCTTTTTTGAATTCGTGCTTTTGCTTAAGTCTTACATTTTGTTCCTCCTTGTGTTTTAGTGTCTCCTTATACACTGTTTTAAGTTCTTTCTGAAATAAAGTGTTATAAAGGTAAGTAAGTGAGTGCTTGCTAAACAATAAAATAATCAAATACAACACACAGGCCACGAGTTACACTTCCTAATGAGTATTGACAACTTCGAAATATTTATCTTGGGAGATAATAAACTTGTTGTAATTGATGTTGTCACCAATGAAAACATTTTGGGACCTCTTTTTTCAATTTCCTCCTTAGCTGTTGGCATGATGTGAAAATGTCCTCTATAGTTGGAAGACTTTATGGGTCATTTTCGTGTTTGGAAAAAGCCTAGTGTTGAATAGGAAAGCCTGCAACCCTAGATGGCTCATTAAGCTGGGTAATCAAGTGGGCGCTTTTAGTTTTTTCTAACTACATGGTATTGTACAATCTAAACTGATAAGATTCTTTTTGTACATACGGGTAATGATCTGGCATTGAAGGTATTTCCCAAGAAGAGTCTGTGTGAGAGTGAGTTGGCATTAAGTGAAGGTCATACCCTTTGAGGAAATCTGTTAATTCAGATGTATCTGTCCTGATGAATTGCTTCAAAAGCATCTTACTAGCTGCCAGTGCATCGCCACAATGCACAGGAAAAAGACAACTCTGTAAAATGTTAGTTATGGTGATTATTCATCACAAGGAGAGTGTGTGTGGACTCCTGGTCACTTTTAGGGACTACAGAAATTGCTCAGAATCCCGAGCATTCTGCCTGTCATTTCAGAACTTGCCTATATGCCACAGAAGCATTGTAGGCTTGTACATGCTAGGGGCATGGAGCTTCATGTCTAGATTTTGGTCGTTAACAGTATCATGTATGCTTACGTTTATGAATGGAAAATCTGAAACCAGATTTGCCCCTCATGAAGGATTATTTTTGGAAGTGTGCACATGATCTAGCCCTTTAACTGTTGCTCAGCAGATCTTTATTACTGTGTGTTGTATTTTTAACATCACTGCAAAGCAACATGCATCAGAGTGTATTATCAGTGGAAGGGGCCTTAGATGTTATTTATGCTATGGGGCTACACCACGTGGATATAGAATTATGGAGCACACAAGAGGCATCATTTGGGGTCTCTTGCTTTGTACTGTATTTGTAAACTTATGTTAAGCTTGCTTCAAGAACTGAAAAGCCCAAATAGTTAATTTTGTAAAGTACTGTTTGTGGGAAGGAGAGCCCGACTTCATCATAGGCACTTGGAGTGGGGACAGTGGAAGAAGGGGAGATATCGACAGAACCAGCGATGTGAGAAAAGTGCTGAGATGGTGGTCTGTGCAGGAAGGTCCAGGTGATTTCCATGTCTCAGCGAAGAAGAAGGTCAGAATTTAAACATGCAGAATTAGATAGGGCCGTGCAGCACGCCTGGGGATGGTAGGAAGTATCAAAGCCGAGAATGAGCTGCAGAGTGGGGCTGCTGTTGGTGCAGGTTCTCTGCTATGCAGACAGAAGTCTGAGTTTCAGGTAGCGTTTTCTCTGACCGGGTTGAACTGGAGTTGTGCTCATAGAGAAAAGCTGTCAGCATTTACTTGGATTAAACTAAGTAAGATTAGGAGTTGTTATTTAGTTGGGCATGGTGGTGCATGCCTGTAATCCCTGTACTCAGAGGGCTGAGGCAGGAGGCTTGTCGTGAGTTCAATGCCAGCCTGGACTACACAGCAAGACCCTCTCTGAAAACAATGTGTTCTTTGGTGCCAACACAACAGTCTATCAATGCTAGGCTATATCAGAGGCAAGTAAGCAAAAGAGCCTAACCTACTAATTTTAAAATTGAGAAAATGGAGACCAAATACATGATTAATTAAAATGAACTGAATTGTTGGTACAAAGCTGAAACCATCAGCTGGGCTCCCTCTATGCATACTCCCTCCCAAGGCTTTCTATCCAATCAAGAAAATCCTCTTCAGCAGCTATCCTGAGGTTCAAGACTTCCTGGAGTTGGTGTGCTCTCTTCACTTCTACTTTGTTGGACTTTCTTTATAACACTCTGAAACACTTAGGATTCACGACTACTTTTTCCAATTTTTTTGTAGAGGAGTTCTGTCTGTCATAATGCTTAGTGCCTTGGCTGTATATTTCTAAACAATTGTCTAGCATACCCTTTGCCCTTTTACTTCAGGGGCACCAAGTAAACAGGATTGTAATTGACAGGAAGGAAAGCTGAGGGACCCTCACCTGCTCTTTACAATGTTTAGTTTTCTTGAGTTAACTGATTGTCCCTACTTCTTAGCACTCACTTGTGAAAAATGTCTCAGGGATATTTTTCATTATTATTGCTAAATGAAAGAGGCGCGCGTGTGTGTGTGCACGCATGTGTGAGTGCACGTGTGCGCATGCATGCAGTGGGGTCTAAATGGAAGAGAAATAACTAGAAAAAGAGGGAAGAGAAGAGCCACAATCAGTTCTTTTTTTTTTTCTTCCTGGCTTTTCAATCTTGAATCCTGTGAAACCATTTATAGCATTTTTTTTGTGGATAAGAACATCGACTCTAGTATTAGAAAAAAATGTTTAAAATCCCAGCTCAGTGAGGTGGGGCAAGTCGCTTAACCTAAGATTGTTCTTCCTCCGTAAGAAGGGGATAGCGGAGTATCTGTTTCGTAGGGCCATTTGGAGGACTGCGTGACTAGAAGGGTAAGCTTGCCTCACGTAACAGGTGCTCAGTTACTGTTAAGTATTATTACCTTGTACTTTGAACAAGTAGACTTGTTGCGCGTTTTAAAAATGTACTTGAGGAAAATGACTATAGTTCAAAATGATTCATTATATATTTAAAAAGGAGTTCAAGAGAGGAATTTGAAATTTCCCCCGAGATAAAGAAATTATAAATGTTTAAGTAGGTAGAAATTCTAATTAATTATACACACTTATTAAATTATCACACTGCACCCCATAAATATGTGCATTTATCATATATCAATAAAATAGGCTTGGAATGTCAAGTTTGGGGACAAAGTGAAAACATAAATTAAATATTCCATTAGAGAAGGCGGAATATAAGAAACCATATTGGATGCATTGGAAGATGTGGGCA
The DNA here is from genome assembly GCA_004026905.1 of Hystrix cristata. Classification (NCBI taxonomy): domain Eukaryota; kingdom Metazoa; phylum Chordata; class Mammalia; order Rodentia; family Hystricidae; genus Hystrix; species Hystrix cristata. The sequence goes on from PVJO010001524.1 coordinate 29,632, forward strand.
TTTGGCCATGAAAGATTCAAATTACTTCATTTGAGCCAGTAAAGAAACTCATTTCTTTTGGTTTCCTGCTATAATCTTCATGGAATTGACACAAATAGGAGTAGAGCTCAGCCTCAGTGACTTCTCTAGCAACCATGTCTCTGCTGTGGCTTTCTCCTCCTAACTAATATTCCTACTCTTTCCTTGTCCTCCACTCTTGTCAAGTGGTCTGACTTGGAGTTGACCTAATTTTTCTGACCACCCGAAGTTTGGAACGGTGAAAGCTTGAATCAAATCACACTAGTTACAGTTCTCCTTGAAGCAGTGGTTCTCAATAGGAGAAGAAGGTTTTGCTATCCTACAGTGAGAGACATTCGACAACGTTTGGAGACACTTCTGATTATTATAAGCCAGGATGCTATTGTTAACATAGTGGCAAGCAGTGACACTAAGCACCCTAAAATATCCAGGACAGACATCCCGTGAGAGAAGTATGTAATCCAAAATGCCAGAAACAGTGCTGTTGAGAAACCCTGACTTAAAGTAGTCTTTACCTGCAGCTGGTGATGGGGGCTTGGGCCCATGCCCTACACCATGAGGAGAGGACAGTATCGAGAGAACGAAGAGAGAAACCCTCATAATTCTAGTCACTCTTAAAGCCAGTCTTCATTTTCTGTTTTAGGCTTTGTTTGTGGAGATCAGTAAGTTTTCTAACTTTGTTTGAACTAGTTCAAACAGGGCTTTTGTTACTGTAACTTCTCCTTTGTATTATTTAAACACTTAAGTGATTCATTTTAAGAGAAAATTTTTGGGCATTCGTTGGTAGCTTATTGTTGGGGATTCTTGGAACTTGAAACTTCAGACATATCTTGGGATTTAGAGAAAATAAAGCTGGTTTGAGCTATTAGAAATCGAGATAAAAGGGGTAAAAATCTTGAAAATGTATTTGAAATAATAAAAATGTACAAAACATGTCCATTTGTAGCTATGCAAATACAGAATTTTTTCTTTAAAAGGCTGTAGTGGGAGGGAATTGAACAAGAACACTGGGAATACCTCCAAATCTTTAATACATTGCTACGAACTCACATTTTCCATGGTACACATAGTTTGTAGCATACATAAAAGGTAATTTGATTTATTTTTGTTCTAGTTTTGAATTTATTTAGCTTATAGTTTTCCTATGCAGTTTTTATTTAACAAAAGTACTGCATCTTTATTTTAGTGGCACAGTCTCTTCCTCAGTGTTTCTTTGTAAACCCCATGCGAAAACATGATCAGATAAGGCTGAATGGCTTCCTAGAGGAGAATCTTGAAGCATTTCACTGGAATGAAAAGTGAAAGCTAGGCAAGACAGGAAGTTGTTGTGATGTTTTAGTGTACATCTAATGATCTAATCAAGAAGTTTACTACAATGTGTAAGGCCATAACTATATGGACTTCCTGCAATGATTCTTTTATGACAAATTTAAATGTTTGACACAATCATATTAGGTATATTTATCTTAAGTTGTGAAGCAATTAGTATCAAAATTTGGGGTTTCCAACTGAAAAAATATTTTATTTATTCTAAACATGGAATTACATTTTTTTTCCAAACAGTGAATTTTTGTAACTTTTTTTCTTGGAAGATCTGGTACTTTGAAAATTTAAAAAGTGTAGCTCAAGGATTTAAACTGTGATGTTCAGGAAGAGGTAGCGTGATATAGTACAGTAATTTCAGAAAATATATTTTTCTTTTCTTGCCACCAAATACTTTAAAAGTATTTTACTAAACTGATTAAACAATAACTAGTTTAATCTTACCATTAAAACTAGTTATTACTGGTTTCTTTTTAAAATGAATCTAGGTTTAAACCCATGATTCAAGTTTATCTTAATATTATTAAAATGTACAAACTATCATTTCCATTATACTTACTACTGCTTGTCAAAGTTAAGTAAGTTGTAGAGTTGCTATGGGTAACTTTCTAGATTTTGGTATGAGTGAGCATCTTATGTCAGGATGAGGCCTCTCCTTAACTGTTTTGTGTCAGCATCAGGTTCACCAATTAAATCCCAGAAAACCCTTCAGTAAGGTAGCTTGTTATAGTTACACTAATTTCTTATATTTTCTTCAGTCATTGTGGAGCTCTGAGGGGACCCAAGAACACCAGTGTCACCATCCTGAGTTTATGCAGTTTGAACTAAATGCAAAGGAAACCAATTTTTATGTTTGTCTTCCATAGCTGTATTATGAGCAAATTCTCTTAGATCTCTAGATTACTGAAAATGATTTGCAAGACTGGACTCTTCCTCATGCACTGACCTGGTGCTGTAGGCTGAAAATCACTGGTGTAGCCGAAATAACAAGACAAAACAAAACAAACAACCTTGGAACTGTGGTTCTTATCCCAGCCTGTTATTAATAAGTTTGGTCTTTGACACAATTTCCTATCTCTGAACTGCTACAGTCCAGATGGAAACATGATGACATTGTACCAGATCACATCCCTTGGTCACTGCTAGGACAAAAAAGCTGCTTTTTCTCTTAGATTGCTTTCTAAGTCTGTAAATTTATCCTGGAATCTTTTATCTGCTATTATTTTCCAAGAAGAACGATTTGATCTGCTCCAGATTACCCTCATTTATTTCATTGCCTTATGGAGCAGCACAAAGAAAAATGGTATGTCCCAAATTCTTAAACAACTGGGCATAGGAAGGGAAATTTCCTTTGTTGCAAGTAGTGTATCCTGAACTAATCCACTTTCATTTATGATGCTGTTCTTAATTTCTTTAGAAATGTCAATCCCTGGAGTTCAGCAAATAACAGCTGAAGTATTTTTAAACATTTTTCTGCTTTTTTATACATAGCAGACTATGGATGATATGGTTTTTCCCCTCAAAATATGTATCATCTGCCTCAGAATAACCCAGAAAAAAATTAAAATGTTGAGTCCTCTACATGCAAAATCATATATTTGGGGGTTTTCAATGATCTATACTAAAAGACTACCCAGATGAGGACTATAATCATTTTTGTGTATTGAAACTCTTTTTAGTACATTTTTAGACATTTTTACTATTCATTCTTTAATATTCAAAGAATTGATACATAGCGGTGCTGCTCCCCAGAATACCACACAGAACAGAAGAGAAAAGGTAGTTCACTGATTTTTCAACACACATTTATCATCTGCTTCTAGTGTAGTAAAAACTTACAAGACAGTAGTCATATCACCTTAACTACTATTCGTGAACCTTTGCCACTTGTTAAGCATCATGCTATCTGCTTGAACTACATTATCTCTATTTAGTTATCTCAGGAATACTAGGGATAAACATTGTTATCTCCATTTGGCAGATGAAGAGAGTGAGGATTATGTAGGTTGATCAAAGTGATTTGCAAAACTCCTAACAGATAGTGAAGGGAGATAGGCCTTGTTCCTATTCCAGACTTGAATCCAGACTCTTGTCATCTTTACTTATCCATGGTGGAAAGACTAGATATATCATCATCGATTCTTTCTACATAGATTCCTCGTATGGTTTTCGATTTGGTGTCTACAGGTACCACCTTCTGAATATCCTGTTAGTGTGGTAATCAGCTTTAGGAAAGCCACCATGGCAGCTTGTGTTGCTCAGGCAGCTTCTCCTTTCTTTGACAAGGTTTTCGTATTTCATATGGACTTAACATATGTCCCTGGCACCTTGATTTCCTTAATCCCACTGTTTCTCCTACCAAGATTATTTAGGGTCTGATCATTTGTTTTTTGAATAGTCCTCTCATAAACCTTTTGCTGCTTGAGCACTAGTGAAGAAGAAGTGTATCAGAAGTGGATGACATTCTGAAAATATGAGCCAAACAAATATAATTTTACCTCTAGCCTGAAGTAAATTCAGCGATCCTGATAAAATCCGAAAATTCATTTGCAATGTGACTTTAAGGTTGGAGATAGAAATGTTTTGTTTGTCTGTCCTTGGTAAAACCTTCTATTTATACACCACCAGTTACTGCTGAAATCTATGCCTTTCAAATTACGGCCTGGCTGACATTTCATTGGCACCAGTAATATGTAGGCTAATATGCCTGGATGAAAACGCTGTGATTTAATATTTAATGAGAAATTTATAGCATGAATCCTCATCTTAAGCTAAATAAGTGAACTTGATTTAGATGAGGCACTTACTTTGCATGCCTTAGCCACAACAGTGCATAACTACAATCACTCTGATTCTTTTCTCTTAATAACAAACCTCCTTTGTTTTTTGTGGATTTTAGGGGTATTTTTTTCCTTTAACATTCTTCAGTTTGTTTATATTTGTAATAGGTTAAATTATTGTCCCTCATTTTTTGCCCTTTGCCAGTAATTTTACAATCTTTTCCCCTTGACTTTGTGCTTGATCATGCAGCTTGTCTTGGCCAATGGGCAGCTGGCAGGAAGTGCTTGGAATGCACCTGTGGCCTCGGGTGCTCTCTTCCATACCTGCGACTCTGCCATGGGAAGGAATTTCCCTGGTGAGCCTGTGACCCCAGGAAGACCGGAGACAAGAGAAGCAGCCCCACAGGCCCGTAGCTGGAAGCAGAGCCATCTCAGCCAGCCTGCAGATATAACAATTATTTTAATATGCTGAATTTTTATTTTTTACATAGAAATAGCTAACTGATTCAGAATTTTCTAAACATTTGCATGGTATACACAAGAAAGTACTAGATGAAGAAATCATACTTTAAATCTTTATTATTGTTCTTCTACTACTAGGGTGATTTTTCCACATTACTTAGCATTTTTAATTTATTGTATCCTCATCAGTGAAACAAGTACTCGGAGCTAGAGGCTGAAAAGAGCTCATTTCAGTTCAGAATGTCTCTTGTGTGGGAATTACTAACTTGATACTAAAGTGAAATTTTAAAATATTGATTAAATGTACATAAATTAATGGATGTAACCTTCCAACAATAAAGAATTTATATTTCCTTTCAGTGGGAAAACCAAATTATGTGGAAGATTTGCTGATATAAATTTCTCTCTCTTCATCCTGCTAAGTCAGAATTATTGAAAGATAAAATGGAGGAAATTACCAGAGATGCAGACGGTATTTCTCTTTATGTCTTATATTTTTGACTATTTCTGATTTATTGGCAATTAAAATAATTTAATAAATAGCATCATCAATTTTCAAATTATAGATAGAAAAATCCTCATTGTCCTTTTGACCACAGTTCAACCAATTATACTTTTCTGTCATCAAAATTGGAATGCTAAACTGCTTTCAGTTCAAGTTAATTAAAAAGTTAGATTTGTGGTTCATTAACTGAAAATCCATAGGTGGAGCAGGCTTTGGGCATGGTTGAATCTATTTCCCTGCAGTTTGCTTTGTTTTACCCACTTTACGTGTTAGGTTCATCCCCATGGTAGTTATTAGTGGTCAGAGCTGGCTATCAGTAAAAACTCAGAGTATGTACTTCTGTGTTTATATTAGGGCTAGGAAGAACATAGTTTCCCACAACTGTTTATATAAAAGTCTTTGTCCTTGCTCTTGATGTACCTTCCTAACTCAGTAACTCTGGCAAGTGGTATAATTTTATTAATTGGCTTTGACCAACTGAAATACATTTTGGAACTTGGGTTAGGTCAGTCCTACCCCAAATCACATTTCTGCTATGCAGTGTGAAGGGTGTGAGATGAACACTGGGAAGGTAAACACATTGTCCTCTACAAAACAATGTCTGTTTGATTTATATCAATGTGAAAAATAGCCAGATATATAGGTTATAAACATTTCTAAGCCTTTAGATAAGACCCTTTTGTAGCCTAAGAGCTGAAAGTTTGTTGGATTTCATAGAACTTTATAAGATTAAACCTTGTCACCAATCTGGCAGGCTGGACATGGAAATGGAGTGGGCCATGAAAAACACTGCTAATTATTCAATAAAGTACAGGCTAAGATACGGCCTCATTTTCCTTTGGCAAATTATTCTCATAGCAAATAAATCATAGAAATTTGGAGACTTAAGTAACGGTTTGTTGGAAATACAGTCATAATTTCCAAAGAAATTTATTATTCATTACTTAACAAACACTTAAAAGCACTTATTATTTGCCAGGCACATTTCTAAGCACTTCGCAAATACTAACTCACAGGTTTCTGTTTATGTAGATGCTTACATTTGGGTCTAAGCTATTAAGTCTCTAAATTTACAAGGATTGGTGCTAAAAGTATGCCTAAAGAATAAATACAGTATCCTGAAATTTTAGAAATGAGAATATTGTGTCTCGAGATTCTGATAATTATTTTACTAAATGGGCCAAGCTTTTCTACTCTCTTAGCAAATTTTTAGTACACAACATAACATTATTAACTCTGGTCCTCATGCTATCCATTAGATCTCTCGATTTATTCATCCTACATAATTGCGAATTTTGCCCTTGGACTTAATCTTTCCATTTCTTCTCCCTCTCTGCACCTGGTAACATCTATTCTACTCTGTTTCTATGTATTCAAGTTTTAAAAAATTTTTTTAGAGTCCACATACATGGGCGATCATGCCATATTCTTCCAAGGCTTGGCGTACTTCACTTACTACAAGTCCAACCCTCCATCTATGTCCACGTTGCAAATGGCAGAATTGGCTTTTTAAAGACACAATCGTATTTCTCTGTATGTGTGTATTTGTGTGTGTGTGTGTGTGTTTGTGTGGGTATGTACTACAATTTATTAATACATTCATCCACCAATGGACACTTAAATTGGTTGTATATCACGGCTATTGTGAATAATGTTGCAATGAATGTTGCAGTACAGATGTCTCTCTGAGGTGCTGTTTCATTTCCTGTGAGCATGTATTTAGCAGAGAGATTGTTGGGTCACATAAGAGTTCTATTTTTTAACTTTTTGAGGAACCTCCATACTATTTTTGTTAATGGTTATGTCAAATCGTGCTCCCACCAGCAGTATACGAGACTTCCCTTTTCTGCACACCCTTGCCAACACTTGTAACCACTTGTTTTTTGAGAACAAACATCTAACAGGTGTGAGATGATAGCTCATTGTGGTTTTAATTTACATTGCCAAGATTATTAGGGATATTAAATAAGTTTTCATGTACCTGTTGGCCATTTTTTTTTTTTTTTTTTTGGTGCTGGGGATCGAACTTGGGTCCTTGTGCTTGTACTTTAACCACTGAGCTAAATTCCCAGCCCCCTGTTGGCCATTTTTATGTCTTCCTTGAAAAAGTTTTTTTTCAGGTCTTTTGCTTATTCTTTAATGGTGTTGTTTGTCTGTGCCATGGAGTTGTATGAATTCCTTATATATTTTGGATACTAACCCCTGGTAAGATATGTGATATGCCAATGTATTTTTTCAGTCCATAGCCTGCCCTTTCATTGTGTTGGTTGTTTCCTTGGCTGTGTAGAAGACTTTGGCTTGATATAGTCTCAGGCTGCAGTAGAATGACTTTTCTAAAGTCCTACTCTAGTGAATGGAAGACCCAAGAGTCAGTCTGATCCAAGGGCTGGTTCTCGGAGGACAGATAAACATGCAGAGGTCTACAGAACACACTGAGGCAACTCGATTTTACCCACAAACAAGGACACCTTGCTAGGGAAACTATCCAAGTGAGGGCGTATCTGTCATTTGGCTTGGAAGGGCAGCTTAGAGGAGAAAGCATTAGACTGTGAGTAAGAAATCCTAGATCCTGGTCCCAGGTTGCTAACTGAGTCAGAAATGCTACATTTTGTCTCATCCCTAATAAGCCTTATGACTGGGCAAGTAAGCCCTTTGAAATTCAGTTCCCTATCCTTTACGGGGGAGTGAAGGTGACTGTCCTGTCTCTTTTTAGTAAATAGTTATTAAGATTAATTGATACAATGTGCGCAAGAGTGTGTTATCAAATGTAAAGCTCTCTACAGAAATTAAAATTGTGTTCTTTATTTAGGATGAGGGAAGATGTTTTGTGACCTTCCCCCTTATTTGTTTTTCCATATATTAAAATTTTTATCCCCTGATCTTGAAATTTCTTGTCTTGTATTCTTATTAATTAACAAATTAAAAGGTCTTTCATACTTGTGTGGGTGGGGAGAATTTTGAGAATATCAATAAAACAGGGAGGAATTTAGGTCCTCAGGAGATAATTCATTTAGATCAGAGTTTAGGCTGAAGGGTGATGTAAAGTGGCTACCTGATCAGCATCTTCAATGATTTTTAGCAAAAAGTAAAGACACCTGAATTTCAGAGTGCTTTTTAAGACTCTCAAATTCCTATCAAGGTTTCCAGCTGTCTTCAAATCATATCATGTGGTGGTTGGGATTTCAAGTGCTTTTCCAGAACCTCCTACCTTGAAAACTCTGGGCAGCCTGCTCTTGGCAGTGTGATTTGTATATGCTGATCTGCTGGTGCCTGGGGAGTGAGTGAGGAAATATTCGTGCTGGTGACCAATTATTTTCCTTCTGCTAAAAGCCTCAGCTATCATCCTCTCAAAAGGGCATTGTGGAGTTTGCCTGCTGGTAAATGCCTGTGCTTTCTTTTATGAAAAAGCCCAAACAGAGTTCACAAAATCAGGTTTCCAACTTGACTCAGCTTGGAGCAGATCCTAGATGAAAACCACCCAGCCGAAGACTCACTTAACTTTTAGTTCCTGGAGCTTTGCTGTGGTTGGATAAGAGTCTTTGTCTCACAGGTTAATCGGTTTGTAAACTCAAGTGTAATGCAGCATTTTTATGTCATTTTCTAGCACGAAAAGACTCATTTTCAATATCATTGAGGGATAACTGTTTAGAACTTCCTTGTTATTCCAGAGGTAGCTCTTATCTAAAATTATAAAACCTAGGTCGCAAAAATCAAGAGCCACTTGTAAGGAAGTAAATTTGTCACTCCAGGCAAATGAAAACAACTTGTTTCGTCTTCAATGCAATAAATATCTTTGCAGTCTCTTGGGAAACCTGTGTTTTGCTACTTCCAAGTCCACAGTGGCTGAAGGCCATTGCTTTTGACATGTCACTTACTACTTCAAAGAATAAAGGCTACAACTGTGCTTTGTATTTCCCATGAGGGCAACATCTCAGTTTGGGTCCCTGAATCTAGGATCTAGATTCTAGATTCAGGTAGTTTATTTGGGAGATGAAACATTGGCATGAAAAAGACCTTTTCAGTGCTATTGTTATCACTGTGGCTATGAGATTATATCCCCTGGGAAGCCCTCTGAGAAGCCCAACCCTGAAAGCACAAGGCACTGGGTCAGTTACCCCCTGACCCCTCTCCCCCAGCACAGTTCCTGGCCTTAGGAGGAACTTCTGAGTCAGAGTAGAAACATGCTAGAGAGCATGACTGTTGTAAGTCTTGGTCATATTCCTGGAACCCTCTATGACAGCTGCCCAGAAATAAGAGGTGGGCTAACTAGATATAATGGTGGTTGCAAAAGCACCTGCCATAATTCTTAAGTAAAGGAATATTAAGATTTTCCTGTGCAAATGTTTAGGAAAAGAACTAAAAAGAGTAAAAGAAAAAAATAGATGCTTTATAAAATAGTAGAAGAAGGAAGCCTCATAGAATAGTGGCTTTGGCTGGGTAGACAAGGCTCAAGTGTGTGCCTGTGTAATGTCTAACACACCCACCTGGTTTGCTCCCCAAGCCCTGTCACGTGTATCTCTTTTCTCCCTTATTCCTTTGCCGAGTTAGCCTCTTAGATAACTTGGGAATGCCTCCTGGCAGCTATTTCTCTTTACAAATTCTACTTGATCCTCAAAGCACAATGCAGATAGCCCCAATCTTGATGCTTCTTCAAACGGCACAGTCTTTAATCAGAATGCACCCCTCTTCTACATGTTCCTGCACTGTATCCATTCTGTTTTCATTCATTTATTCATCCACTCAACAATTATTTATGAAGTACCTACTATCGGCAAGCAATCCTGTGTTCAGATTACCTGTATCATATCTGCAACGATATGCACTAAAGGCTCTATTTTAACTCTCTATGGCAGAGGTCACATGGCTCCTAGACCAGCAATGTCAGCATTCTCTGGAAACTTGTTGAACATGCCACTCATGCGTCCCATTCAAGATGTGATGAATGAACGAGATGCTGGAGTGGGAGTGCAGCATACTATGTTTTAACAAGATTTCAGGTGATTCTGAGCTATGCAGCCTTTTCAGAACCAGAGTATCCCAGTATATCACTTGTTCATCGTATCCCTAATATATTACTTATTAATAGTAAGTAGTCAATGATTTTTGGATTTTTGGTGGTACTGAGAATTTAACCCAGGGCCTTCACATTGAGCTACATCCCCAGCCCCCCCCCTTTTTTTTTTTAAATTTTGAAATAAGGTCTCACAAATTTGCTAAATTTCTCAGGCTAGGCTCAAATTTGTGATCCTCCTGCCTCCGTCTCCCGGATTATAGGGATTACATGTATGTACCACTATGCCTGGCAATCAGTGAATTTTTGTTGACTTGGATTATATTTAACACACTGACCAGAGATTAAATCTTGATTTAAATTCTTTTTCTCTTAAGAGTAATGAACTCTTTTAAAATGCAAAGAATAAACTGAAAAAGGGCCCTCCATGTACCAAAAGAATCACACCCATGAGGGAGTTAGCAGTTTGGGGCCTTCTCAGTTAATTTGCTATGTAAGCATAGAAACGAGGACAATGCAGCCCTGCTGTCCACAGTATGATTAGGCTGCTTCTCTTCCCACCTGCCCCCCAGAGGTCCCCAGGGTCACATATCCGTCACACCTGTGAATGACAAGGTCTCTATGGACCAGCGGCTCTATTGAACTCTTTGTGCCCTGCCAATCATTAGGAGAGAATATCCAATTCCTACCATATGAACAAAAGACTATGCTCTCTGCAGGAGAAACCAGAGGACTGACTCAATTTAAGCCTAAATTATTTCCTATTGGGGGGTGGGGGTCAAGCTGTTGAGGGAACTGAGGCAAGAGCGGTGGCTGATAATGCAAAAGCTTGTCGGTGTCTTCTAGGGAGCCCGATTTTCTACACGGGTTCCTTAAAATAAAGTCTAGCCCTGCAGCATTACTTTAGTTTCTATCTCCTCCTGTATCTTTTTCTGCATTTTTCTTTTTTGCTTTATCATTTTGAAACTTGATTTCTGTGTCTGAAAATGGTGATGAAATAATTCAGCACAGCGACTTGCACCCTCTCTGTGTGGGAATTATTGCTATTGTAAAGTGTATACTAGAGAAAAGTGAGAGTTATGCTGATATGTGATGAATAAAATGTCATGTTGTATGACCCCTGATACATAGAAGTGTCAGAATTCAGGGCAGGTAGCTGAATGACTGAAGTGAACCTCGGTTGCCGAGTGAGGGAACTGAGCTTAGACCTTATGGTGAGAGCCTTGCAGAGAGAAAATAAGCCTTTGTTCATTCATTTATTCAACCTGGAGAAACCTGGCAGGAGTAGACTGGGCGCTTTCCTCCAGCATTTTCCTGGACACCAGCTCTCATGATTTTCTGTCTGTCTTGAGGTCACTACTTGCCATTTAGACACTGTTAGCTCATCTTCCTCAGTAGAGACTCTAGATGTTGGATTTTATCAAAGCTGAGTATTACATCCTTTCTTCTTGTCTCCTATGTGTTTCTTAGGGACAATTACATCAAGGTTCATTACATCGATTATTATAAAAAAATCTAACTTTTAAACAGCCATCTCCAGTACAGGATTCTCCTTTGAAATCCGGACTCATATATCGTATTTGTTTGCTTAATTTCTTCATTTGAGTTACTCAAAGGTGGTTAATTTAGTGAGCCTCAAGTGAATCCCAGTGACTACTTCTCAAACACAATCACCTTCCAGAATTCCTTGGCTAAGGTGGGATCTAGCTGTGTATATTGGAAAACTAAGAGTCCCTTTTGACATTTTCTTCTCCATTCCTGATCTCTTGTACCCAAAACAACTCTTATTTTTTAATGGATTACAGCTTTTTTTTTTAACCTTGTGTTAATCACTTTCCTTGTCCCTGGGACAAAATACATGACACTTAAAATAGGAGAACTTTATTTTGGCCCACATTTTCAGTCCTTGGCTTGCTGGCTCCAAGGCAGAAATGGCACAGTGGAAGGAGCTGGTGGGGCAGAGCTGCTCACATCCTGGTGGCCACAAAGCAGGGAGCAAAGGAAAGAGTCAGGTAAAGAGCAAGGCATCCACACCCATTGTGACCTGCTTCCAGCTAGGCCCCACGTTTCTCCTTCCAAGAGGTTTTATTGCCTTGAAAATAATGCCCAATATTTTTACCATGATCTGTAAATCCTCATATACCTTCTACCACACAGCTGTTGTGTAGTCAATAACTCTCCCTTTTACTCTTTCCTGGTTAATTACTAACCACCTCATGGATCTAGGCATGTTACTTTTTCAGGAAAGCTCTATCTAATACCCTTTTATTCTTGATCAGTTTCCTTCATTATACACTGTAGTAGCACTATACTCCATTTCTTTTGTTGGACTTTTTAAAGGTTTTATATCCATTAATGTGATTACTTGATTAGTATAGGTTTGATCCACTTAACAGTAATCTCCAAGAGAACATGGACCATGTGTGTGTGTGTGTGTGTGTGTGTGTGTGTGTGTGTGTATATATATATATTCACCATTATTCCTCTTGCTAAGCACAAAACAGGCCCGCAAATCAATTACTGAACAAAAATATGAATGTTTGCTGGTAACTCCTTTGTGTGTTAGGGCAAGTGACCTTATTTAATTTTCTCTTTGATATCCTGGTTGCTGATAATTTCATAATCATTTTGTGGCTAAGAATACAGTTAGAAAACAATCTGTTGGCTCACTGTTATTTCTTTGTTGTATAGGAATTTAAGGCCACATATTAAGAACATTGCTTGACTGAATGAATAGCAGCGCTATATTTGGAGAGGAGAGAGGCAAGAATGATAAAAATAGTCACACTGAAAATTTAGTGCCTGGTCCCTAACACTTCGTGAGAGTGTTCAGAGAAAAGAATGCTTTAACAAAATCAATAGAATCACAAATTAGATGTGAGATTTTTTTATTCTACTAGACACAAAGTGGTCAGTTACCTATGTTTAAATATTAATTTGCTTTTGTTTTAAGGGAAAACAGCATTCTAAATGAGAGTGGGTTTTTATATCTTTTTGACTCCTAGCAGGAGGAATAAAAAAAGAGACCATGTTTACCAAGCACACAGGTTTGTTTTTTTTTTGTTTTTTTTTTTTTTTACTGTATTATGTTATTTTGATTTAAAATGGCCTTTGATTGTGCTTTGGCGAGTTGTTTTGTCAGATCCCAAAGTCTCTTTTCATCTTCTGGTCCGCAGTGGGGTAAACAGACTAGAAGAAAATAATCCCTCCTTCCCCACAAATGACATGACATTCAGAGGATTTGATGATTTTGCTTGCAGTGGAATAATTACGCTGCCCACCTAGTCCTTTGCTTCAATATTAATTTAATCTCCAAGGTTCAAGAGTTAGGTTTGAGTTGGATGTTTTCACTGCTAACTCAGGTTTGATTTTTGACATCTTGATTTGATGACTTCAAGGACAGTTTCTAGAAGGAAAGAGTGATGAAGTAAGAACTGATCAGAGGCCAAATCCAGTGACTTAGTTTGGCTTCTCTCACTTCAGACACAGTTGGTGTTTCACGGTCTATTAGTTGTGCTGAAGCTCTTCTGTTGGCCACCCTTGATCACTAGTTGCATAATGTATGTGGTCTCCGGAATAGTGCTGAGAAAAAAGTTTCCGCCAGAGCTTCACAAAAGTACAGATACCTATTAATCGCTTCAATTTTCAGGGAAGCTTTAATGAAACCACTAATGTAGCATGAAAAGTCACAGGTGTCTGGGAAATCTCCTGTTGGTCAGGAGGTACTGGCTGGACTGAAGAAAATACATGAGCTTCATTATGACCATGCAGTCTATATTTTTTTCTTTTAATCTTTTCTTTGCAGTTTCTTTATGCTGAGCCATGAAGAATCCTCAGTGTATGTTGCACCAATGTTCCACTTAGGGTGTTAGCCACGTGTTATTACGAATTGTGCTTTCTTTCACACATTCAGAAATCACCACAAGGGCATCAATAGACCTTAAATTTGATTTAATTAATTCATCTGCTTTTTGAAGACAAATAACATCTTGAAAGAGTAGAGAGCCTGATATTTAAAAATCTATATGCTAGGCAATTTTCTAGGTACTTTACATATGTTATCTGATATATACATGTTTCTACTACAATGTGATTGCGCAAATAAAGAAAATGTGCAATCTGTAAAACTGTACTCTGAAAGTTACAACATAATGGGAAATGTAGACTTTGGGGAGAACACTGAAAAATCTTTGCACCTTCCTAATGCAAGCAAGGAAATCCTTACTTAAAAATGCTAGCTTAGTTAAAATGATGCAGACTTTACCTTTTAAAAAAGGTAAAGGTGGCTTGATGTAATGGGGTATGAAATGAGGGTGTAGCTGATTAGATAAGGGAAAGTTGTTCAATAAATACTTCCAAAGCAGTCACATGGCAAAACTGAGCCAAGAGGCAGAATGTGGGTTAACTGAATACGGCATATACTATTCCTCTGAGGCGTGCTGTGTTGGTGTACTCAGCATTCAGTTTAGGACTCAGTAGTGTAAAACATCATGTGATAAGAAAAACGTCCATAAATCAGCATGACTTCTGAATCGTCTTGCCATAGTTCTCCATTTCACAATTGTACATAAATGCATTCACATACAGAAACAAGCATTGTATCATAACAGACCATAATTTTTATATTAAATATTTTGTTTGGTAAAGACACATACGCCTTTTATATATGTAAGTGAGGGAAACTGGAGCACAGAGAGTTTAAATAACTTCCCTAGAGTCATCTAGTTAGTAAAAGTAGGCTTGGATTTAAACCCAAATTTATACTTTTCCTCCTCTAAGGAGTTTTAAGCATTTTAATGTTGAACTTCTCTGATGCCTCTTGGGAAGAGGATAGAAAATCAACATGCAGGAATGACTTGGTATATGCAGCCCCCCAAATACACACATGTTCACACATACAGTTAATTTGTCCTTTTAAGGTGGATTATTAGTCTTTGTACATTGGTAATCTATATAATTGTCCAAATCACACTCACACTAGATACCTAATTTGAAGTATTTCTAGAGATTATTGTTTGGCCATTGTACCATTTGGTCCTTCACAGTAGCCCAAAGATAGAGACAATTTTATAAAAACATCTTTGAACTTTAAGATACGTTCTCCTGTGTTCCCACAAGGCTGTCAGAAATGAGTGAGTTATAAAGCTGTAAAAAAGAAAAGCTCATATTAACATCTAAGTTTGACATTGACAGCCAGTTCTAGACTCATTCAAAATGATCATAGAAAGAGTAAAGTATCATGAATGACATCATGTTTCTAGAAGTAAAAGATATTCTGAACCTAGTTTTTGTAAGTTATGTAATCTTTAGAAACAAAGAAATGACACTACAATGACAAATGTGACTACCCTTTGTAAACTGCGTGCCTTGCTTCAAGTTTAAAATATTTATTATCATGATTGCTGATGCAACTGCCATCGCTTTGTCTTCATCCCACTACATATGATCATGCTGGAGAGTCTCTTATGTGTACTAGAGAGTAAATTTGAGCTGACAGGGATTTTAGTAATTTCGTAGAAATTCAGATCTGGAAGAAACAGTAGCAATTATAGAATTCAGCATCTTCGTTTTGTAGATGGTGAAACTGAAGTCCAGGAAGGTGAAGTATCTTTCTAAAAGGTCATCCTACTATTTAAAGATTCTTGAACCAGAGATTTTCCTTGATATAAGTTATCTTTGATTTTCAGCTGAGAGGGGATTCTACTCTTAGCCTTGTCAAAATTATTCTCCATCAAACAAACAAAACTCAAACAGAATACAGCCGATGTGTTCCAATTTTTGGACCTCACCTTTTGAAATTAGATATTTGGCCATAAAGTCTAGGTCTAAATTCAGCCTAATTGTCTCTGTCTTTGGATTCATGTTGTCTCTAGAGACTTGAGTGTTGTTACAGGAAGCTAAAATCAGGCAGCAAAATAGTTTGCTTTCTGTAAAATGGTTGATTCCTATTATAAATAATTTCCTTTTTTTAAAATTTGAGAACTTTTAGAAGCCAAATATTTAAAATTCTGTATTATGCAATATTATACCTTTGTTAAAAAATAAAATATTGAAAATTGTCTAAAGGACAGAAGCAATGAAAAGTAGGTCCTTACTTAAAAGAAACTTATTTCAGCAACCGCATCTGAGGTCTTGAGTTGAAGGTGAGTTAAAAATGAAGGAACATCCTTATTGAGCCTCAGTGACTATTGCCTCTGCTCCTCTTTCTTATCCTTTATGAAAATGAAGGTGACACCAACTTTTCTAAAACACTGAATTGTGTCATTGGAAGTACCTCTTTCCCCAGATTAATTAGGAAAACTCTTTAGGGATATAAAAAGTAGTTCTACAAAAATTAGCTCAAAATACTCAAACTGAAAATGAGGTGACTAAGATAATATCAGAATCCTTGAGCACTAATGAGCATTTTCATCAGCTTGGCAGTGTCTTTAAGTAATTATACCCCCACCCCCTGTTCTGTACAGAACAAAACAATACAGATGAAAGTGTGGAAAAGAAGGCTTTGGGATGTTTATGACTCGGCTCTGAGTGCCCTTAGAAAACTCATCGGATGGGCAAAACTCTAAAGACACTGGCGAACCTGATCTACCTGGATTTCTACTGCTTTGTTTCAGAGGTCTGTCTACAGGGGCTTTGACTGATGAGTAGGAAAGAAGGACCAGTGTTCAGAAGGGTGCAGTCAGAAAGAAGGACACATGTTCAGTTATAGCTTTTGTGTAGTGATTGTCATTTTAGTCTGTACCCTGCCTTGTCCTAAATACAAGAAAAATGCAAACTGAAGTGAGTAAAAATGTTTACATGCTGATTTTCTCTTCTCTAATGTACACAAAAATAAATTAAGTGCCACTTAGTCAAGAACGCTAATTTCAAACCATGGATAAGAGGGAAAAAGTGAGTCAAGTCACATCTATGAACAGTAATTATTTCATCATTCTTAGTCATTCTTTTTCTTTCAAATCATCAAATAAAGTCCTAATCAGGGAATGGAAAATTATGCTTAAAGCACATGTTAATATGGCTTTTCAAAAACATAAACATATACAAAACCAGATTCTCATTCTGATCAGGTCATGTAAATATGTGATTTACTTACTTGAGTTTTAATACACAAATTACTTTTTAGGTCTTTCTTCTGTATTTGTGTAATCACTATTTGTTGGAGCCTTTTAACCTAATATGAGGTTAAGCATGTGAGGCAAAAAAAATGAGTTATGACCCTATCATTAAAGAATTTATTGGTAGTAACAACGCTAGAAAAATAACCACAAATTCAATTTATTGGTTGCCTTATGTTCCCAGCTCTGTGCCTGGAGCTTGCACACAAAATCTTGTTTAATTTTATTACAACTTAATTTTATTACATGACATATCCGTTAGTATCTACATTTGCATGTAAGAAACAGAGACTCTAAAGATTAAGTAACTTGTCCAAGACTGAGGTTTGTGTCCCAGATTATTTTGGCCTGAAATCTTGTGGTTTTTAATACTATTGTAAATTTCTCTTAATTTATACTGTAGTGGGAGAGCTGAGATGAGACACATGACCAGCTGTAAGCAAGCTTCGTAAGCCAGTGATTACAGATGTGGTTCTGTTAACATTAATGTCTACATTTCTATGGATCTGAGCCCCATGTATTTGGTTATAGGTCTTTTACATCTCTGGCAGTTACCAGGGAGACTAATTTCATCTATCAGCAAATCAACCTTCCTTTTTGCTGACAAGCAGTGGTAGATGTCTGTTGCCCATTCCCCTATAGATCCTCAGCTCACAAACTGGAATCTTTTCCAGTCATTGTGGCCATTCATCTCCTGAAGGAGCTGGAGGGAGTCTGTCTTATCTGATATTAATGCAATGGCAATATTGAAGCTCTCGTTAATGATATGCATGTTTAATTACTTAGGGGGAAATGCACTAATGTCTGCAGCTTTGAAACATCAAAAAATAATGTGTATTGATGATGGCTAGATATATGATAAAGCAAATACATTAAAATATTAATTACAGACCATAGGCCACAGAAATATGGTTAAGATAACATTTATTTAACTTTTTTATATTTGCAAATTTTTGAAATAAAATATAGATTGAAATTGTAGTTTTAAAAATCATTTTTCAAAGCTAGAAAAACCTGACACATTGGCAATCATTAAAAGGATAGCATTACTTTGCAATTTGTGGCATATTTGGTTTAGGATGGAGGAGAGTTTCATGGTATGACTGTTTTCTCCCTGAAGTATTATAATAGTAAAGCAGCTTCCTTATTTCTCAGATTCTGCCCCTTGTCCAGGTGATAAAGTTGCCACAAGTGGTAGGCTAAGTTCATACCTGAGGTGCCAACCTGAGTCTTTTCTTTTGCACTCAGTCTCTGCTCATAGGTCTTACTCATTTTACCAGATAATTACATTTTACCAAATTTGTTCACAGAATAACACTGTCAGTTTCTGTAATCTGCCATTCATTGTGTCTACCCCAGTGTGTCAGGTCTTTGTGGTCAGAAGCTCCTCAAATACCTTGTAAGTCACTGCAGGTAAACTATTAATCAGGAAATGTATGTTACTAATGTGCAGTTGCTAGGAAGATCTGCGTTCTCAGTCTTTTTCAGATATACTGACCTATTAACACCATAGAGAAACAAGCAAATAACTTGACGTGCAGTGCATAAAATGTAATATTCAAAAGACCAATAAATACATGAAAAATATACAACTTTCTTAGGGTTTGGAGAAATAAGAATTAAAACCAAAATGTGAAGCTACTCTATGCAAAACATATTTAAAATTGAAAAAATAACACTGCATATGGTGAGGAAGTAGAATAAGTGAAACTCATATAATACAGTTAGGAAGGTAGATTGGATTTCCGAAGAGTTTTGAAAATTGGCAGTAGCAACAAAAGCTGAACTATTGGTCCAGTCTATGGATCAATAGTTACGTGTTTATGTATATATCAACAGAAATGTGTCCATATATTCAACAAAATACATGTAAAAGAATATACCTATCAGTATTATTCATAATATCCCCAAACAGGAAACATCTTGGATGTCTACCAAGTTAGAATGGATAAATAGTAATTTGTTCATATAATGGAGTACCACACAACAATGAGAATGAAAGAACTATTGCTACACATGAGAGCGTGGATGAATCTCACATAATATTGAGAGAAAGACGTGAGACACAAAAGAACACATATGATATTTAAAAGTTTATCTAAAGTAAAAAACAGATAAAACTTTTCTATGGTGTTAAGAGCCAGGGGATCAGTGTTATTCCAATGAGATAGGAAGGTGACTAGTAACTCACTAGAGTAGAGTTTGGAGTGTTTGTTCTTTTGGAAATGTTTGTTTATGAAAAATTGAGCTGTACACTTAAGTTTTACGCATTTCTAAATCTGTGTTGTATTTCAATAAACTATTAAACACAGTGACATACATAAGGCCCAGGACAGAAGTTTTAGAAAAGTATGTGGTAAGGATCCGGAGGGAATATGGAATCACTAGATGAGACTGTAGACTTTGGCCGAATGGGACCAGGCCAGGGAAAATCTGTAAAGAGGGAAGTCACAGACTGGATTTCCCCTGAGGCTGCAATGTGATCTGAATATTTATTTTTAAATTCTTTCCAACTGGGGTAGGCTATGTTCTTAATATTAATGAAGTATAGTTTAAACACTAAATTTTTAATTTATTCTCCAAATATTTCTTGGGCACTAACCATGTAACAGGCTCTGTTTTGGGTGCTGGGGAAACAGCAGTGAATAAGCAGGGAGGTCCTGTTGGAGCCTGTGTTCTCATGGAGGAGAAAGATGATAAGACACACAAGTTAATACAGAGGAGCGCAGAGACAGAGTGCGAGGGAGGGAAAAATCATGGCGGTGTGGTAAGAAATGTCAGGGCAGGGAATCACTGTGAAGTCAGATGATCAGGGACATCTCCCGAGCAGTGACTTCTGAGTACCTGATGTGAGTGACAGCAAGCCGTGAAAGTGCTGGGGGAGAGCAGCCTAAGTAGAAGGAAGAGACAGCCCAAGGCAGAGTGGGCTCTGTGTATTGGTGAAGCACCAGAGAGGACCACATGACTAGCCCAGAGCAAGTAAGTGTTTAGGTAGGAGATCCAAATGTAGATGTCAAATAGACAATTGGATGTATACTTCTAATGCTTAGAGAATGGGCTGAGGAAATCAAGGAAGGAGTGGCCATTGATGTAAGAGAGAACTGAATTACTAGCGAATCCCTGTAAGTCACATTAGGATAGTGTTTCATGGAGGAGAAAGTGATCGCCTATGCCTAATGCTGTTGATACAGCAACTAATTGAAGACTAAGAATTGACCGCTGGCTCGGCAACTTGGAAGGCTTCTGGCAACACTGACAGGCTCAGTTTTTGTGGGATGTGATAAGTAAAAGCTTTTTGGAAAGGATTCATGGAGAATAGGTGAACAGAAAATAGTTATAACTCTTTCAAAGAGTTTTGCTATAAGGTGAAAGGGAGAAAAGAGGGATTGCTGAGGGAGAAAGAGGCAAGAAAGATTACTGTGTATTTTCTTATGATGCAAGCAAAATAAGGATCAAGTAGAGAAGTAAACTGAATATGAAGGGAAGAAAACAGAATTGCTGGAGGAATTGTCTTACGTAGATGAGTAGAAAGGAAAGATAGGCTCAGGGAGGGTCAGCCGGGAGCATGATGTGCACAACCCTTTAACAGTGCAGAGTCAGGTCACGGGGACCAGGTGGAGGCAGGAGGTATGTTGGCCGCGATGGGAGCTATCAATAGAAACATATTTAAGATGTTTGCGTTTGGTAACTTACTACAGTGTTATGTTTTATAAGAAACGTTAAAATTTTGGGGAAAAGTTATTCTTGAACATTATTCAAAGTGTTTTAATAGTCTGTTGGGGGAAGGAAATAACCAGTAAGTGATTATAAGGCACTCACAAATGTCAAGAGTTTTACAGTGTAACATTTTTCAAAGATTTTCATTTTTATTTGTAAAGATGTTAAAGCATATTTCCATTTTAAAAACCCGGACAACACCCCATAAAATGAGAATTCTGCAGACTGTATTTTATACTTGGAGCACAAAGGTCAGTTCTAAAGAAAAATGTTTTTCACAGAAGCTTTAGTGAAAAATACAAAGTAACATATTAGGTTTACATAAATATTTTCTTCTCAGGTTATTTTATTTATTATTTTTGCTATGAAAAATAAAAATACACACACACAACTAAAATTCCCCCTACCATCATCTGCTATCATCTTCTTCCTCAGAAATAGCAACAATAGAATTTTTTTTAATGTAGTCTTGTTGTTAATCTACATGCTTGCTCCCAAATTTATGCAATGTGCATAATGGTATCTATAGAA
Source organism: Hystrix cristata (assembly GCA_004026905.1). Classification (NCBI taxonomy): domain Eukaryota; kingdom Metazoa; phylum Chordata; class Mammalia; order Rodentia; family Hystricidae; genus Hystrix; species Hystrix cristata. Next base: position 51,094 of record PVJO010001524.1, read on the forward strand.
ATGTAGAATTTTATCAGAACATTTTCTTAAAAATGGTAACGTATCTTATATATTGTTCTTCAATTTTGTTCACATAACCAGGAAATCCTGTCTTGGAACTCTCCTTACAAGGGTCTATAGAGAATAATATCAATTTTTAAAAAGATAGTGTATGAATTCCAGAGTACAGAAATACCACACTTCTTTTGGATGTCACATAGGTTGCTCCCAGTTATGGTTCAAATCTTAAATGCCCCTTGAAAGTCTCATGTATTGAAGTAGCACTATCCAGAAGCAGAGCTTTAGGAAAGAAGATCAGGAGGGCTCTAGTCTCATCAATGGATTAATACCTTGTCTGGTTCATAACTGAATGAGCTATTAGGATGCGTAGTCTACCTGGAGGAAGTGGGGCTCTGGGGGATGCCCTGGAAAGGTATATGTTCCCCTGGCCATTTGTTCTCTCTCTTTGCCTCCTGACCACTGCAACATGATCTGCATCCCTCCTCCACACACTTCTGCTGCCATGATATTCTGCTCACCTCAGGTCCAAAGTAATGGAGCCAACAGAACATGGACTGAAACCGCTGAAACTGAACCAATTAAACCTTTCCTCCTTTAAGTACTCATCCTCAGGTACCTTATCACTGAGACAGAAAGCTGACTAACACACTCTTATTCTCCGGTTGCAAACAAGGCTTATCATAACGCCTTGCAACATGCCTCACATAACCCTCATGCACACTTGTGCAGGGTTTCTCTGAGTAGATACGGAAGCATGTGATGGCAACATCATAGGGAGTGCACAATGTTAATCTAGAGCTAATGTCAACATGTTCTGTAAAAGTATGGCACTGTTTTCACTCTTACCAACAATGCAAGAAAGGAATCAGTTCCCCATAGCTTTGCTAATATTTAATATCATTCTTAGTGCACACTGTTTTACCGAGTTCCCCTATTACCATTACCATTGTCTACATTACTGCCTTTGACTCTCTCTTCCTTTTAAATAGGCTTTTTTGAAGGCAGTCAAAGTCTACAAGAGTTTCTAAGCCAACAGTTCCAAGCCCATGAATGTGTCTTCACAGCAGAAGCAGAAGCTCTACTTCTTCCCAGTTCTGGATTTCTGTCCATGCAGCAAGGGACCAGGTCATTTAATCTCTTTGGTGTGTACAAGAATCACCTGGAAATACCGTGTTTTTAAAAGGTAAATTCTGGGTGGAGCCTGAGAAGCTACCATTCTAACAAACTTACTGGTCCATGGACCATACTTTGAGTAGCAAGGAATTACATGATTTACACATACAGAACATTTATCTACCTATCTGAATGACCAAGTGAGCTGAACGTATTGTACATCAGGTGGTACCTAGAGAATTTTCTGAAATGCAGGGTTAGTACACTCTCTTTTATTTACAAACTCCACACCTTCTCCATCCATACGTGACTTTTTGCTCAAGACTCTTACTATTGTCTTACTGTAATATGATTATAGTAATCATAATAAAGAAGAATGAGAAATGAATCATTCTATCTCTGAGAAAAACTTTGCCTCAAGGGACATAGTTTTTTGGGGGGAGGGTTGGTGCTGGGCATCAAACTCAGGGCCTTGCACTTGCTAGGCAAGCACTTTGCCACTTGACCTAAATCCCCAGCCCCTCAAGTAGCATCATTTGAAAATGAATTGTAGGGCTGGAGATTTAGTTCAGTGGTTAGAGTGCTTGCCTTAGAAGCACAAGGGCCTTAGTTTGATCCCCGGCACCTAAAAAAAAACAAAAACAAAACCAAAAAACAATGAAAATGAATTGTAAGGTCAAAATACTAAAATCATTCTGTAGCTTCTTCTTCCTTATCTTTCTGACCAGGAGTTTCTATGCAGTGTGTACAATCCTATAGGTACTTTTATGCACAGGATCACTTCCTTATTCATGAATAAAAACTCTTAACAAGATTAGCATAATCTTGTCTATTGATCAATGAATTATCTCCATATCTATCCTCTATATTTTACTATTCTCAACTATAGATCTTATTCTAATATATCATTTTAATATAAAGCTAGTATGTTTTCTTCTTTTTCATCAAATCCTTTTAATTTCATTTTTATCTTTTAATTTATATCATTTAATACTCCAAGGTAAGTCAAGGTCAAATTTCATGTGATGAAAGTTGTCTCACTTTCTCACATGAAATGAATGGTGAAGAGCACATCTAGATGACAATGTGTTTGGAAGCAGTGCCCCAGTTGTTCATAATGGCCATTCAATTTAATGATCTCTCTCTCATTCTATAATTGATTACTATTTTTAATGATCAATTCTTATGCTACCTTTTAATTTGCTAACACTATCCCATGATCTTAATGAACTTTTCTTAGCTATTTTTAATCAGCTTATTGATAAAGTAAAATGCTTTTAAGTGTATAACTTGATGGGAGTTTACCTATTTACGTACCTGTGGAACCAGTCTTTTAGGTACAGAATGTACTTAACAGTCTAAGAGGTCTCACTCCATTTGAAATCAGTCCCCTACTCTTGACCCTAGGTAGCAACAAAGCTACTTTCTGCCACTGTGTATTATTTTCATGTTTCCATGTTACACTTAAATGAAACACAATAGTATGTTGTATTTTGTGTCTGGTTTCTTTCTTTAAGCATTATGATTTTGAATATCATCCATACTAGACCATTATTTTTTAAAAAATCAGAGTAATATTTCATATGTGTCTATAGCAATTTACCAGTCCATTTGTTTTTCCATAAATAACTGCTATAAGCATTCTTGTGGCAGTCTCTTTATAAACATTTGATTTAATTTCTATTGAAAAATACCTAGAAGTGGAATTGTTGGGCCCTGTAGTAAACATAGGCTGCTGACATTTATTAATCACTTTGATAAATTCTCATATCTGTTTTAATCTGAGTTCTCTAGTCTTGCGTAGGACTATATATCATCTTCTATTATCTAAGTGTTTGCTTATTTTAAGTCCTGCCTCTGTTGTAGGTGAAATCCTTACATAGGAGAATCCATAAGTTGTTTGTTGGGTTATGCTTAGGAAAAACAAATAGGTTGCGGGCACATAACAAATACTTGTTGGGTAATTATTATGTGATTCATTAATAATGATCCACTATATACAATGGCTAGAAATTTCAGTTTTCTTTGCGATTAATCTGTAAAGTGAAGTTTCACACTGGTTGTGTTTCAGGTGGACATAAATAGCAAAAGACTCCCCTTTTCCTTTCTGGGTGGATGTGTGACCTAATGGGACCACCTAGATCATCTTTAGACTCTTGTTGAAATTATCACGAAATAGGTTGTCATGTTCCTCTGGAGTTGCTAAGTTAAAAGCAAGCTAGGGTTGCTGTTGCTGTTGTAGGGACAGTTGGGGGAAATAGGCTGCATAGGGCATGACCTGGGTGGCTAAGGTGGTGGAGATGATGAGTGACCACATGCTTACTCTGTGTGATGTACTTAGGGAAGTTGATTTTGTGGGACCTCTGCTATGTGCCCCTAGAGCCCTTGAACCTTAGCTCACTGCCTATCCAACCCCCCAGCCCATCTACTTGCAATAGTATAAGTTAAGCCTTGGCTTCACACTACTTTTGTTTTCCGAGTCCCTTATTCTGTATCAGAGGGATCTTTGGTTTCGAGTCAGCCTCGTCTCACCCCTTGCATTCCTCGCTGGGGTGGGAGATGAACTAGAGGGGTCGAGGGACTCTCCATGAGGCAAACCCTAGCCCCAGACCCCTGCCTGACACAACACTATCTTTGCTACTTGGACAGATTCTACTTGAAAATAGTCATCAGAGAGAAAAAAGACAAATTTATGATGACATATTGAGGTATGCCATCAGAATCCCTTAATACCTCCAAACTTTTCATGGCTCATGCCAGTTCAAAATGAGTTTTCTAATACTGTGTGTTATCGCAGTAGTCCTGTCTAATACATTGTACCTGGGTAATGCCAATTTTGAATTAGCTCTCTTTCATATTAACAGTGAGACAAAACCAAAAGATACTTTTATTTGAATGTACTTGCCTTGGCCTTAATGTCAAAGAACATATATTTTGTCAATTTTCTTAAGGCTCTATTAGAGGCTATGTGGGTATGCTGCATGCACACACATGTATGTATACAAATGAATGATGGGGAATTGGATTCGTGATTTGTATACCTAAAAATGCCCCTACTACTGAATATAAAGTGACTATTCAATGCTGAAAAGCCTAAAAATAGGTTTTCTCATAGACAGCTGAAATTAAGACAGTTCAAGCACTGAAAAATTGTTCAACGTTATTGTCGTAGTGATGCATAATTGTGGCGATCTTATGTGAGAGCACCATGAGTGCTGGATACTGTTGTTAAGCTAGTTTTTGCCTTGAACCGGCCCAATAATTGCCTCAATTATCTGTTTCATTTTGGCCACAGAAATCTGGCCAGCACGATTACTTTTATTTCTTGCCTGGATCGTTGCTTTGTGATCCCACCGTCACAAGCTCATCTCAATGCCTGAGTGCTGGCGAGACTCACAAATAAACTTTCATCATCATTGTGGCTGGACCATCATTCTGTTAGTCTGCACTGAATAATCCTCTTCAAAATGAATGATCTTGAAACCGTCCAGCTACATTGTTGGGTAGACAGAGGTTTTCTTATTTAGGGCAATTATAATTACCTGTTGCTATACTGATAATGGATGGACAGAGAAATTGCTTTTTAAGAAAATTCCTATTGATCATCTCCCCTAGTCCCAAGGTCAAAGGAAAAAATGACTAGTTAATGTGGTCTGATTGAGGGAGAGCTTAGTCCATTTTACTTGTTGTAGTTATCTCAGTAATATATTTGAATTAGAGTAAAGAGCAAAGTTAGTCCACTTGATGGGTGATGACATTATGCCTTCTATCTTTATAATAGTTGGGAGAGAGATGGAAATTTTAGGGCCTTCAAGCACCCCCATTTGACTTTTTTTTCATAATTGTAAAGTGTTTGGGGAACCATTTATTTTAACGTTTATTCTCACTTATATTTCAGAAAACTCTGTGAAAATTACTCACACATGCAACAACATACACAAATCTCAAAACCATCATGCCGAGTAAAGGGGAGCCAGAGCTAAATAACATAAACCAAATGATTCTGTTTAAATACAGTTTAATAACAGGCAAAATAACTTATAAGCATGAAAATCACACATTTATACCCTTCCACATTGTGTTTCAACTTACAGAAAAAGAAATATGAGCAAAGTAGCGGAGTCAACTTTTACCTTTACCGCTCACTAGCTGTGAGGTCTTGGGTGACTCTCAATGGAAACTTGTATGTTTGCAATTTTAATAAATTCCCAGATGATGGTGACATTGATGGCCCCTGAACTTCAGTTTGCATAGTAATAAATGGCCACTCAAAACAGAAAGCAGGCCAGCCAGAGAGAGAGAGAGAGAGAGAGAGAGAGAGCAGAGATAAGAATTCATTCTTCCAAGTCAAGTCCATAGTGACCTGCCTCCTTTAGCCAGACCCCACCTCCTTGCAACACATTCAGCTCTGACCTCACTGGTGAGCATAGTGCACCTGTGATCCAATTACCTTCTAAAAGCCATAGAGATTTCTGGGGAATATTTTAGGTCAAACCATAACAATTGGTGAGTATAAAATTGGGAGAGACTTTGTACAGAATGAATCGTACACATTGTGATGGAGCTTATGGAATCTATCTTCTATGCTATAGAAAATCAAATTTCAGTAACTGAAATATTCCAAACAGCGAGTAATACTACAAATATTTATTTAGGACCTACATGGCCCAGGCACCGACCTCAGGGTAACTTTATGGTTGTGAACAACAATTGAATTTTCATCCTCAAGACACATACTTTAGTGGACTACTGGCATCTTGTTAGTTTCCAGATGTTTCCAGATGTCCCTTTTCAGTCAAAAAACTCTTCTGTCTTCATATTACTTTCTTAATGGTTGCAAAAATTATACTTTGTCTTTCATTATCTTCATTTTTTAAGAGTTCTCCTGATAAAAGATCAGGAAAACAGATAAATGCGGAACATGATATATTTACACATAGTACTTTTGATCTAGAGTACTTTGGTGAGGATGACGTTTGCTTTTCATTTTCGTACTTTTATAATGAGTGCTTTTATTATTCTTTTTGATTTAGTTTTAACAAGAAAAAAACTCAAATGGAAAAATATAGATAGACAAATTGCTGAGTTTAACAAGAAGAAAAGCGCATGGAAAAAATATGGTTGAACAAATAGCTGAATTTAGCAAGAAAAAACTCAAATGGAAAAAATATGGTTAAACAAATAGCTGAATTATAATTACTCTATAGAACTGTATGTAAACAAATCTACAGTAAATGCTTAACAAATGGGATGAATTTTAATTTGACAATAAACTTCAAGTAATTTACTTCAAAGACATTTGAAGCAAATAGGCTAATTATATGTTGCCTGAAGGGGGAAATATTTCCTTCAGCTGACTTATTGATTTGTTGCCTTTTAACACAAAATTATGCTGATCTAATTACAAAGAAGGGTTAAAAAGCTAATAACTTCAAAGCAGAGGTTGTCTGTAATGGAAGAGAATGATTAATAGTCTAAAAGAAACAACCTCCCATGAACCTTTAGCTGGAGACTTGAAATACCATGTTGCTAATGGGGGAGTTTGAAATACTGAGTACTTTTTCTTTCTATATAAAATCACTATTAAAATTGTCTGCTAAATGGTATTGTAATTGGACTCATGGTGTAGCAATCTTTTATTACCAGGTATCCAGATACCATTAGCTCATGGTCTTTTAGTATTATTAATTTTAAAAAATTTAATCCCCGCTATGCTAAATTTATTCATCAATGAGATACTACACCATAGTCTTCTCCAAAACTATTTTCTTTAAGTAAATATAAGCATCTGAATAGGAACATAGTCAATGAATGATACTACTACAGATAGCTAAGTTAGGTAGAGATTGATGGGCAGTTGAAAGGGACCAGAGCCAAGATAGAGTCAGGACAGAGATGAGGCAGACCAGACCTGTGGATAAGGGCTGAGCTGATAGCTATTAGGCCCCAAGACGGGGACAAGATGGCTTAGCCTGCAAGCCTTTCCAGAGATACACAACAGTCCAAAGCTTTACTGTAATTAGCACCATCTGGTCCAGTAAGCCTTAACAATATAACAAACATCTAGAAACAATGCTACAAAGATGTAGATAGATGACCAGAACACTCTCAGCCTCAGTCTTACTCCTTTCAGAAATGCCTTTGTTTTTCTCCATGATATGTACCCTTGCTGTGTATCTTGTTTTTTTCTATTGGATCAATATTAGCTAAATGACTGTACTTGTAATCCTATAGGTTGATTATAGTTTGACCCAAGGTAACCCGAGATGTGATTTTTCTGTGTAAAAACCCATTAGACAAAGAGCTCAGTGGTGGACCACTTTGGGGTTTCCCTCCTCACTCTCAGGAGCTTTCTCTTAATAAAACTTTCCCACTCTTTGCCTCCTTTATCCTTGACTCCATTCTTTGACATCCTGAGACACGAACACAGCACATCTAATAGGTTGGGAATTTCTTCCCTGTAACAACACCAGGAAAGCTGTGAAGTTAAAGTAGGTTACCTGTTAGCCATATTAGTTTCTTTCTCCAATTCCAATGTAAGAACTATAAAATGAACATACAGGCCTATAGTTGGAATTAATATTTTCATATACGACCACTGGGAAAGGTGTGGTGCATGAGTACTATTTTGAGGGTGAAACGAGAGCAAATGGGTACAAGCCATAAGCGTTATCACTTTTTATATTCTTTTCTTTGGCCCATTTCTATCCCTATATGACTGCCACACTCAGACTTAGATTTATTTGCTCTGGAGCAAAAAGAGCTGTGATTGAGACTGGGGAGCTCCTGCAGTTTTGGATCCCAGGGCTGGGGAAACTTATTAGCAACATCAGGGTTCCCCTTAACAGTATTGACACTAAGGTGGCATCATCAGCTCTTTGCGACCATAGCTGGTAGCAAAGGACAGAGAACTCATCTATAGAAAGTAGCCTGATTAAACACAGAGAACTGATAGTAGGACCAAGTAAAATCTGAGACCCAACCTTCTTGTTTTAAGGAGGCAAGAACTATTGTTATCATCTTCTTTCTAGCAAGAATAAAATAAAAGCAACCTACTATTCTACCATTTCTTCCCTAGAAATAGTGACATTTAACTCCAAGCTACATATAACTCTAAAAATGTTTCTTCCTTGCTTATTTCTTTTTCTTCCACTTGGTTAGATTTTTAAAAGTAAAGCTGCAAACCAGAAGCACCGCTGTACCTATAGTCCCAGCTACTTGTGGTGCTGAGGGAGGAAGATTGTTTGGACTCTGGAGTTCAAGGCCAGCCTGGGCAACAAAATAAAAAAATAAAATCAAATTGAAAAGCAAAGAAAAAGAAAAAATAAAATAAAACTACATCATGAAAGTTCTTTCCAGATTACTTATCCTTCCATAATACAATTTTTAGTGACTGCTTCATGTTTAATTGGAAAAATTCAGTTTCAGTAATAAATAAGGTTAGTACCAACAATATTTTCATTGTAACTCAGATTCTTGTTTTGTTTTATTTTCTGGTGGTTGAAAATTATGCTTCAAAAGAGCCTTAATTCCCGGGTTCAGTGGCCTTTACTTCTGTGTTTCCCATTGTCTGTTTCCACTATCTAGGGGCCAGGAGTGACCTTGTAATTTTTTGCTTTTCTCTTAACCTCTTCCTCTAGGCCTCTTCTGAACATGGTTTAGAGAACTAGCCTCAGTGCTCTAATCAGAGGGTTAATATTAGAGACAAGTTTTTTTTTAAAAATTTTAAAACCATTATCTGGTAATTAGACTATTCAGCCAAATCTAAAGACCATACTAATTCTGTCCTGTTTGAATTTTCACTAAGGCCATATCCTATCCTATTTCAGGTTGCAGTTTCCTGTACCTATAAATTGTATTCTATGTGCCTCCTATTTTCCATAATTTCTTATAAAATTCTGTCCATTATTGTCATGTGTTTTATTTATTCCCTAATACTATTTTATATTTAAATTTTGTCCTTCACCTTTTTCCCAAATAAATTATAATCTAGGTCAGTGATGGTGAATCTTTTAGAGACCAAGTGCCCAAACCACAACCCCAAACCCACTTATTTATTATAAAGTGCCAGCTCTGCAGTTAAACCTGAATGCTGAGGTTTTAGTTTAGAAAAAACAATGCATACATTCATATCGTTTGTCTTAAAAGAAAAACACAGTAACAGAGCTTTCAATGATACAAACAGCTTTTTATTGAAAGGTAGAAATTTGCATTTGGTGTGCTTTTGCACAATTAATGTGATCTCTTCTGCTGTTGTAGGCATGCTGCTAATTTGTCGAACATTGGCTCCTACATCATTAGTTTGAGAAGAACACATGCAGCACTCGGGTCATCTGTTAGTCTGTTTCTTGTATCACATTTGGTATAATACGAAGTTGAAAACAGGTGCTCACAAACATAACATCATCCAAACAAAGTAACAAAAGCAATCCCAAGTGCTTTAATTGACTTATTACTTTGCAGAGAATTCCACACTTTAAGGATTTCATTTTCAGAACTACAAACTGTGCTATCCTTTGTCATACTTTCACACTTTGTCTTCTCTGTCTTCTCAAGTGTTGCATGCAGGTCATAGGATTTATTTTTCTAGCTAGAGCTTTCTTGAAATTCCAATAGCTCCATTTTCAGATTTCCAAAATCTAACCAGTGTAAGCAGGAAAGATCAGGTTCTTCAAATTTGGCTTTATCTGTAAAAGTAAGAAAACACAGGGTCGTCTCTATCTTACAGAACTGTAAATATCTGTTACTAAAATTCTTCTTTGCAGCTGCTATGATGGTAGGAAATTCCTTTCAGATTTCCTGATGGCTTATAGGATAGTCTGCAAATGTTGTAGAATTCTCTAAATGTGTTTTTACATTTGGAAAATATTTCAGCTGCCCACTTTCAAAGTCTGTTTCACACACACACACATATATGTATATGTAGGTATGTATGTACATATGTATATGTATATCCATCATATGTATATATAGGTATATGTATGTTATATCTTTGCTCTTCTTTTCATAAATTCTTCACAAACAACTAAATATGATGCTGCAGATTAAAATATGTCTATGTACATTGTTATCCAATGCTCAGTGCTGGGGTGAAGGTGGGATGACTTGGTTCGCATGCCAAAAGAGCGGATTTGCCACCACCAATCTAGGTAAAGTAGTTGTTATCTTGGTTATAGATTGATATAACTTTTCCTCCATTTTTCTCTTTCACTACCCTTTCTTCTTCCTGCCTTGGCAAGATTCCTCAAGCTCCATCATGGTAGTGTCAGTTTTAATACCCTTCTTCTCAGCTCTTAGTCTGTCTTTTTGATTTCTTGTTGTATCTATTGGCATTTGTGAGGACTACTGTTATAACTTGCCTTATTAACAGTGGCACTATTGACATTTTGGTCCGGGGTGGCTGTGTTATGCTTAATCAGAGATTTAAGAGCATCCCTGGCCTTTACCCACTACATGCCAGTAACCTTCCCCACCTTCCCCACACCTACCACCCCTGAGATGGTAACAAAAATGGTTCCAGAAATTTCCACATTTCAAATCCTCCTTGAGTTGAGAACCTGAAGTTACAGGGTTGCCATCTTTCTCAATGGTTAATAAATACTGCAACAAGTACATTTAAGCTATTATTTCATATGCAAAATAGTCTTTACTAATTTCATGACAGATTTTTTTCCATCTGTATTCTGAGATTTTCCTGAGGTTGTGGAACTTTATTCTGTACCAACATGGTCAGCACATTCAGAATGAAATGTTATTTAATTGGTATGAGTTTGTAAGATTTTCAGGGATATGAAGAAATTTGCAAATATGAAGATAGATTAGATAGATGGCTCATAGACCAAGGATTTCAATATTAGAAATAAGGAAAATTGATCACTTATGGTTAGTGTTTAAATTGAATTACGGCTAAAACTACTTTATCTTGGAAAAGAAGAACACATTTACCCATCATGCTGATCTTTATTTTTAATTCCAAGGTTAAGTGTGTGAGGATTCCATCTTTATTATAGCCTTTTATGAGGCAAAAAGAATACATTTTAATATGTTTCTGTTTTAGTACATTTACATTTCTTTCACTTCATACCGGGGAACCTAGTGTATACATAGCCAATACTTTCTTAAATATTCACAGCTGTACCGAACATAAAGCCCTACGTGAACACATTATGAAAGCAAATAACAGAGGTGTACACAGAAGCACACACCCCAGATTTCATGCTTCCTTCCTTACTGGTGGAATTAGCTGGAAATAAGATAGACCTGAAGTTTACAAATAAAGGGCATATACACTTGCATTCATGGATGTGAAAAATGCAATGGTTCAGGGAAATATCATCTGAGGCACAAAATTATACTTAATCTGTATTTGTCATGATTAATTAACACTTTGTGCTAAAATTTTAGTTAAAACATCACAACATCCAGACATAATGGTAACAGTCTTCCATTCAGTTGAAGTAGGCAGCAAGTATGTGGAGGGAGAGTGATGTGGAGATTCACAGTAGCAAACTGTATGGCCTAGATGAGGGGCCTTTGTGCAGTTTAGATTAAAGGGGTTTCCTATTATGCTTTGCCTTGCTAAAGCCAACATTTGAGCAACTTCTCTGCCTCAAACATTACAAATGTTTTAGAAAAGCAGAAATTTTATTTATACAGCTGTTGCTGGGCTTGCTCCCCCACGACTGACTGTATGCATCTTGTGTCAAGTTTCCGTGGCCTGTGCTGCATTTTGCAGGGATGCCTGCTGCCGAGCGCATTAACAGGGTGAAGGTGAGCAATCTGTCCTTGAATTAATGGAGAGAATAAACACTTCCTTTGGCCAACTACCAGTGGAACAAATTAAGAAAGGGAAGTTATTTTATTTCAGAATAGTATTTGTTGGTTTGAATTTGCAAAGCCATAGATCCTTTATTTGTTTCATCTCAGTTCATCCCCTTCAGCATTTCTCTCTCATTCATGAACAGTTTTTAAAACCCTAGCAGCAAATGGGTTTGCCCCTGTAATTTAGTCTGACATTATTCATATGACAAATGTATCTTCTCCTAAGGATTGCATTCTCTGAACAACCTGAAAATTTTAGTTAGTCCACTTTTGCTTTCACCCAAATAGCCAAACAACTGAGTTAAAGATAGAGTTGGATTCTGTAGTCTCCAGAAAATGCCTCATTCCGTCATTCACTGTCTTTTTTGTTTTGCAGGTTACATTACCCAGAGCTTTATGCAGGAGAAATGAACAGATGCCTATTAACTGTCTTTAAAGATAGGAAAAATTAACTGTGATAATTATTGTGATGATAATAATCAATCTGGTACTGGAACAAATGGATTCCTCCATACTACCACAGTTTTATCTTCACAATAACCCTGACACAAGACCACTTTAGAACCAGCCTCTGTGTAACCGCCTTCTCAAATCCAACTCTGGGAACTGTGACAGGGATGTGGGGCTTCACTTCAGGCATCCCAAAAGAGAAGAGAATGAGCTTTGGGCTGATGTCCCAGTCAATTTCAGAGACCCTCCTTAGTTGTCAATCCCTCTGTCCAACTTTGCTCCCCACAGTAGGCACTGACACCACTACCCTGACTGTACACCCCTCCAGTCTCCCACAACCCTTCAGGATTGTGTCTGTTCCCCTTTTAATGTCTCTCTTCTTTGGGGCCAGTTTCATTCTTTCTTGCCTGCCACCTCCTGAGAAATAGAGTTTGCTTTAGAGTTTGCATGCTTCTCTCAACCCAGGGTTCTAGTGAATAAATTCTGCACTTTGTTTCACATACATGAGGAAATGGAGGTAAATAACTAAAGTAATTTGCCTGAGAACCTCTAACTGGTAAGTAGATTTATATTTGAAACAGAGTCTTTCTGACTAATGACATTATTATTTCCTTCTGATCAGTTTTCCTATAATTCTATCTTCTGAAAATAATCCTGTTTATGTCCAAGCTTAATATCAGATTTTGTACATTTCCAATCAACATTATTTGAACAAGTGATTACTTGGAGTCAGAAGTGACAAGTCCAAGATGCCCAGGTAAGTTCGAAATGAGTTGGAAAAACTTGTTAACTGTTTATTCAAAAAGGAAGTAAAAATTCCTCAGGTTATAATGTTGGAAGAGGCATAGTTAAACAAGCATCAAAAGATACACCCTTTAAAGAGTCTTCTAGACTAAAAGATTTCTTCTCCATTTACCCTGGCCACTGGACACTTTTTCTGTTCTGACTGATCTGCCCTTCGGGAAATCAGCACAGTCACTCAACATCTCAACATCTGCAGCTGTTACTGGCCTCAGGCAGCAGCTCTTGTTTTGTCTCTAGTGACTGAGGGACAGTGAGTGGATGGGATTTTAGACTTGTTATTGTTGTTAATGTAATGGAACCTCTAGCTGGCAGACTCTTAGAAATCTATTACACATCATTTGATGGGGACTTTGTGTCCTTTATTGTTTCCAAAAATCCTATTCAGTTCCTAGTCCATGGTTCTCCATCTCAGTTGCAATATTAGTACCACTGAGGAGACTTCTAGAAAATGCTCAGCCCTAGACCCCACTCCTCACTGACTAAATTAAAATCCTGAGAAACACAAGGGGTCTATCGTCCAGCCCTTGGCTTAGAGAGACATTATATTAAAGTAAGTTCCTAAATTCCTGCCGGGAAATGATTGCAGACAGGTAGTTCAGGAGACTGCTGTAGAGGTTGTATTTTGCTTTTTCAGCAAGGAATGTATTAACTACTCGTGATATTCTTCTCATAAAGGAGAGTATTTTAATCAGATTTGCTGCAGTGGTGTTGGGTGACAAACTACTTCAAAACTCAGCAGCTTACATCAAGGAGCATATTTTCTTGCTTGTGGATGACAGTTGCTTGGCCAGTCTAAGTGGAGCATAGGATGGATTTGTATCAGGCTTCAGATACGCTGTGCTTTATTCCTGTGTGGCCATGTTCCAAGTCTTTGCACATATCTTTTGTCTTCCCTGGGTTCCATCAAGTGGCTAATTGTAGATCACTGGCGTGCAAAAGCTACGCTCATTTATGTTTAGCGGCCTCTGTCTGTGTCATGAGATAGCTGTGCCTTTGGGAACAGTCATCCACATGGCCCAGCCCAGCCCGAGCTAATATTTGTGGAGTTTTTACTAAGTGTGAGTTCGGCTGAGTGCTCTGTATGGATTCTTTCACGCTTGGAAAAACCCTGTAAGACAGTGTTGCCTCCATTTAACAGGTGACGAAAGTGAGGCTTAGTGAACTAATGGACCTTGCTTGAGGTCCCACAGTTCACGACTGGTGTTGCTGAGAGTTCAGCTCAGGGTGTTGAACTCATAGTGTGTGGGTGGAGCCATTAGGCCTCATTGTCCAACCAGTTGTTACTGACTTGCCATTTCAAATACCAGCGCTTTCCCCAGGAGCCTATTCTATTATGTAATGAAGGACTGTCCCCTTGCTGTTATGGCACATTTCTAGGGCAATCTTGAGATGCAGCTCTGTCTGAGTTGGACAGGTCTCTCTGAGACTGGTTCATAAATCTTTGAAAACCAAAATATGCTCCAAAAGCTGCCATAAATCGGGTTTCCTCTCCCAAATCTAAATGAGCACGCTCACCACCACCATATCCCTTTAAGTCTCCTTCTGTGTTGTTGCAGCTGCCTCCCGCTTCCCTATTGATCATTTTCCACTTGCCAGAGGGAGCTCACAGCCCAAGGAAGTGCTGGGGTTTCCCAGTCAATAGTCATTCAAGTTGCATTTATTATGGTTGGGATGACTTTTGGGGATAAGATGATGTCTTTTACAATAAAAATTAAAAATAAGAGCTTATTTTGGTAACAAAAATGTGTCTCCTTTCAGGGAGGATTTAGATTCGAAGAAATATATTTGCAAATGTCCTTTTTCTCTCAGGCATCATTACTTCATCTATATGTATATCCCAGGAAATATAAGTTCCAGGGCTGCTCGTAGAACTGTGAGGAAGTTGACAAATTTGTGTTTGTGTGTGTGTGTTTACTCTTTGAGCTGAAGGAAGAAATTTAAGTCGACAATTTGATTCACTCAACTTGAATATGAAAAAGGAACAGAGAGAATAAAAGACCTGACGTGGTAATAAATATGAAACAAAGTACAGTCCATCCTCTTGGTGAAAGTAAGTGGACAGAAGGCCAAAATGTTACAGAGAAAGCCAGGAAAGAAAAAAAGAGAATTTGTCAAAATGGAAATAATCAACACATAGTGGTTGGTAGAGTGATTTGTTGTGAAAGCAAGAGGTCCCTAAGCAAGTGTAGTCCTGTTGAAGAAAGGATTTACGATGTCAAAAGCATGAGATCACAAAATTCTCTTGCACAGGGAAAGCATGGGGCAGGGCACAGGAGACCACGGGGTCATTCTGACTTGGTAGGACAGCTTTCTGCAGACTCCCTGACTGTGGAAAGAACAGAACTTCCCAAGAACCTTTTTCCTGCTTGTGGCAATTCTTACTTAGGATGTCAATCTCTAGTTACTGTGCTAAAGTCTCTAGTTAGCCATATTGAGTCTGCTGGCTTGATGCTGGCTTGATGCTGCTGGATTGATGCTGTTATTAACAACAGAAACAGTAGCTAGTATTTGTGGGGTGTTATGAGCAACCAGGAGTCAGTGTCTGGTAATATTCTTGTTGCCCAAGACAACTGTAAGACCAGTTTGCAGTAACTGCCTTCTTGTTCTGTTTTTCATTTATAAAAAGCCAGACCATTTCAAATATCATTTCAGGAGGACTTATTCCTGGCAACTGGAACTCCTGTTTTTTCCCTGGTTGGCCATCTTCATGTTTGATTGAATAAACTTCATTTACATACTCAGTGAGCCTTAACTTTCTTTTCAGGTTGACACACAAAAAGAAAAGGAAAGAACACATTTTCACAGAACCAAATGAACATGCTCACCATGAGTATGAAGTAGTGTGATATATTCTCTCAAGATTATTTCATTGATTTGTTTTTTTAATTTATTTTATTGATTTGTTTTTGACAATAGGAAAATTATTAACAATTACTTAATTTTCCAGAATTAGCCGGGCTATTGTAAGTTTGATTGGATAGTACATTTCCTGAAACAAGATAATAAAATACCTTTATAGAAATAGAAAGGTGACCCTTTGGATCTTGCTCAACTAATCTTCTAATCCCTGCTCTCCTTACCAAAGTTTTGGGCTTCAAACTGGGTACTTTTGAATGCATTTTTATTGAATTTGCTTTACATTTTTTCCCCTTTCACTTCCACAACTCTTTGGGAGGTGGAACCTTGGGGAAAAAACTGCATTGGAAGCCATGCGTGTCAGGAGCCAGGGAAGACAGCCTTGCTGGAGACAAGCTGAGCAAGCCAAGTAATTTGCTGCTTAGCTGTTTTGCAAGTGTTGTCACCACTGAGCATGGCCCACTCCCTCAACACTGGACAGCCCTCTAGGATAACTAGATGAATTCTAAATATAGCAGAGAGGGAAATTACAAACACGCTCAGGACTGAGGGTGCAAGTTAGAGCTTGACAGGTACAAACTGTGACTTTCCCGGGTCTTTTCACCTCGGAAGCCTCTTCTGCAGATCCTAAA
Organism: Hystrix cristata; assembly: GCA_004026905.1. Classification (NCBI taxonomy): domain Eukaryota; kingdom Metazoa; phylum Chordata; class Mammalia; order Rodentia; family Hystricidae; genus Hystrix; species Hystrix cristata. Next base: position 67,770 of record PVJO010001524.1, read on the forward strand.
CCATCAGTTAAAGTGAGGCAAATTGTAATAGGACTAAAATGCTTTGTATCCTTTGGGAAGAAGATAATATCTGCAGATGAGATGTCTTCATTGTTGGAATAAAACACAGAGAAGGCAAAGAAAATATGTACTAATTAAGGTAGAAATTGGATGGTCTGACTCCAGGAGCAGTAGTCAAAGATATTTGCAGAAAAAGAGAGGAAAGTTTTGATAAGAAACTAGATGTAAGATGAGACTAAAATGTGGTTGGAAAAAATCATTTATTGGTGTTTGGAAGACAGGAAAAGGAATTTGGAGCAGGGCCTAGATGAGAGCAGGCAACAGGATTACAGATAAGCAGGAAAATTGTTTCCAAGAAATGTGCTGTTTTCCAAAGTGACCACTGCCCTGAAGGAAACCAAGAGCTCTGTGAGCTAAGCACGCCTCGTAACACTTGCACTGACCGATGGGTAAGAAAACTCTTTCAGCACAGGCACAGGAAAAATGAGTGTGTTTGTAAATAAGCATATCACAAAGAAAAACTGCGTAAATGAAAATAGGTAGAGAAGTTGGTTTCCCCAAGCGGTAGCTGAAAGCTAAGCAGAATGTTTCTGCAACTTAGACTTGGCAGCCTGAAAGCAGAGAGGACCTGCTTCATTAAAACAGGTTTGGCATCATTAGAGGCCTTCACCTGTGTAGGTTATGCTTAATTCTATCAACCTGACTAACTTGGGAACTACCTAGAGAACTGGTAGGTACACTTCTGGGTGTGTCTGGGTGGGTCAAAGAGGCATGACTTTGGGTACTATAGAAGGTCCCTGGTCCTTTCTTCTCCGGCATTGTTCCTCTGCTCTACCTTTTTGGCTGCAGTGAAATAAGCACCTTTGCTTTGGCCTGCTCTCTTGCCATAATTTTCCCATTTGGAGGTGGCTGACCACAAACTGAATCCCCCAAAACTGTAAGCCAAAATTAAACCTCTACTCTTTTTAGTTGTGCTTGTCAAGTGTTTTTGTGTCTAGCTACAAGAAAGCTGATTAATACATCACCTCAGGGTTCATAGCCATATTATGGGGTTGTGGTTATTGAGGAGTTCAGGCACAAGGTCTTGGTTATTTAGCTTTGATTTTCCTATTGACCTTGAAATGCTCTGATTCACTACTCATCAGTCAGGAGTCACTGATTGGTGGATCCTTTTTGAACCCTATCACTCAGTCAGCTGCCAAGTGCTGGTCCCTTCCTCACTCGGTATAGCAGACACTACAGCCAAACTAACAACTGGATCTCCAGGAGTAAAAATATCTCTGTTTATAATATCTGCTGATTTTTATGGGCAAATACTATTGTAATGGTAAATCTCAGGCTGCCATCACTAAACCTGGAATTGGCTCTCTTAGCCCTGTACATGGCGACTCCAGCACCTCTCTGTGTACCTTGTTCAGGACCCAACATGTTGCTCAGGCAAATGTGATCAGTGTCTCTGCTGTTGGTGCTTCCAGGTGGCTGGAGAAGGTGGTCCATGAAGGAGGAGTAGGATCTACTCACAGGTTCTGATAAGCAGTTCATTTGCTCCGTGCCTGCTTACCACCACCAAAACCATTAGAGCAAAATGACAGTATTTCCTCTTATTTTCACTCTTGCTGTTAGGACTGAGCTTTGGTGACTTTTCTCTTATCATATGTTTAAAAAGATGTGAGACTATGGATTATATTCTTTGTGTGGGCACCTTTTCCTCCTCTGTAAAATTGATCCCTGCTTTCCCTTGTTCTTGGGACTTGGTCAGGCAAATTTTGGTGTATTGTGTGACTTCTTTGCTGCTGCCTTCTCTTTCTCCTTTCTCCTCTGTGCCTTCTGCATCCCTTCCAGAGTTTCTCCCTCTCTCCTGCACAGTGACAGAGCTAATGCTCACTGAGTAGCCACGACGAGCCCAGCACTTCTCTGAACACTTCCATTAACTCCTGAAGTCCTTCTAGGGATAGCATCCTGTTAATGCCCATGATTTACAGATGAGAGGAAACTGGAACACAGACAGGATAAATCCCTTGCTCTAGTCATACAGCCAGTAAGAATCACAGCTGGGGTTTGAGCCCAGGTACCCTAGCTCCAGATTTCCAGTTGTCAGTGTGGAGTTTTCTTTTTTTTTTTTTTTTTTTGAGTTTTCTCAATAGTACCTGAGCTCTCTGGAAGATGGTGTGTCATAATTCAACAAGTTGTAAGGAAGATACTTCCTTGATTGGAAAGCAAAACAGAGTGAGTTGTTTTAGAAGAATGGACTGTACTCAGGGAGAATTTTGCTATATTACGAGGAGGACTCTGGGTCAGACATCTCTATGGTTTGCATGCCATGGAAACAAATGGCTTTTCTTCTACTCATTTCATTTTACCAGCTAAACTCTCACCTGAGTACAGGATGGAGCTTGCCTGAGTCACTTCTTTTATTAAACAGGAAAGCAGACTGGTGTTAAGGCTTAGAATTTTAACAGTTAAACATCGTTCCAAATTTAAATGTGCATGTAATTGATTTGTCTTATTAATAAAACATAGATTATTATTAGGAATGTCATTAATCATTTTGGAAGTGAAAAATATCTAGGGTTGGAAACTCAGCCAATATCAATTTTTTATTCAGAATAATTGCTGAATGCACTGGGCAGTCCAGACTAGATGGCAGACTTAGGAATTAGGCCATTACCAATGGCCTCTAACTAAAACCTATCTTTTTATTATGTCGTGGAAAAAAGAGTAAAAGTTCAATTAAGTACAATCCAGAACCTTAGCAATGGGACTACTCTGAAACTTTATTGAGACTAATGAGATGAATCTAGTGTATTAGTCAGAATTAAGGTTGACTGCATATAAAAGAAAAATACAACACAATTATGGCTTAAATGCATGACCTTTTATGTAAAGTAAGTCTGGAGGTAAAATAAATTTCATGCTGGTGTAGAGGTCCACCTGAACTTCAGCATTCTAGACGAAGTGTCTGCACCATCATCACCACCACATGGTCATTTCAAGGTTCTGCTGCCTACTGGATTCTGAGCCATCATGTATAAAAATGAGGACAATCTCAGCACCCGGAAAAGGGCAGAAAGGCACACACTACCTACAATTTCTAAGGTCTATTCCAAAAATGACTCATCCAGCACTTAAACTTCCATCTCACTGGCCAGGATGTATTTACATAGCCCCAGAAAGTTGGGAAAAGTGTTATTTTAGCTGGACATAGAGTTGCTTTAAAAGAGATTAAAATGTTGTTGCTTTGGAAGAAGAAGATAATGAGTAGGGAAAGGGAATGGGCTGGTCTGTCACAGCAAAAATGACTGAGCTACCATAAATAATGTAACAAGGCCCAAGTACTTTCCCAATTAAAGAACCCAAGACTCTGTGCAGAAATGATCTGTTCCTTCTTTTACTGAACTATAACCAATTTACCATATTCCTGTAACTAAGGTACTAGTTTTCCAGGTCTAGGCTGAAACTAATGCAGGTTCTTTTCTTTCTAAATGAGAAAGACTAGACTCACAAAATGTAAGGAAGAAAAAGAGCAAACTTTGCCGTTGCCTCCTGACCCTCCGAGATCCAGGGAGGCAGAAAAGGCAGGACTTCTAGGCCAAAGGCGTGCATAGACCCTAACGGACTAAGTCACGAACAAGGAGTAAGTTATAACCATGATCCACAGGTTTCCTAAGAGACTAGGTCTTGCTAGGGCTATCAGGAAGTACACGGCAATTCACCTGTTCATCTCAGTGGGCATAATGACAAGGGCACAAACAAGTCAGGTGACTTTGTTCTGTCTTCTCTGGAGAGGAAGGCCGTGGAGCTCCCACTTGATAGAATTAGCTGGTTTAATTCTGGATCTTATCTTGCACTTTGTAAGAACTAACCTTCCGAGCTTTTTAGAAACGTTTCTAAAAAGCAGATATGTCCTTACTTCAACTACACATTTGTCCCTAAATTCAAACTGCACCACTATTTTAAGTTCTATTAGCCAATATTTCATACTTAAGACATATAGGATTAAATAAACTTATATGTGCTCTAATCCCCAAAGGAATGTTTCCCGAAAAAGTGATGTAATTTGGAGGGGCAGAGGCACCCAAAGAAGTTATCTGAGGTAATTCTACACAGAATTGCTTGTTACAAAATCTCGTTGGAGTAGATTAGAGGAGAAAATTAAAAAAGGAGCTCTTAGAGTTAAGCATGTCCTAAAAACAAGCATAAACACTGATGCTGAATGATGAGTGAAAAAGACTGATATAAATGGCAAATACCTATGTGAGATGAAACCAGTACATTAGTCAGAATTAAGATTTAACAAATATTTTAAAAATGTGTACATTAAATTAAAATGAATTTTAATTTGGGGTCATTTATTACTAGCAAAAATTGTCAGCAGACAGACTCATCCTAGGACAACTGTTCAGAAAATATCATTTCTATTGATTAACAAAGGTTAAATTAATACAATTTTAAAAGGCAGAGAAGTATTTTAGACTTTGGAAAATTTTTGTCAAAAATTACTAAAATGTATTTGAAATTATTGCTTATAGGAATAATAAATTCAACCATGATCATTCACTAAGATCTCTAATCTGATAAAACTTTCTGGCACATTATGCACTCTGTAAACTGCACATGCAGTTCTGCACATTATGCACTCTGCACTCTGCACAGTATGCACTCTATAAACTTCTATTAATTTTGATATTAGATATTATGTTTATTTGGTTGATGGAAACTATTGATCAAATTGTTAAAAAAGTTAAAAACATAGAACACCACAATGGTAGAAATAGAAGTCACATCTTTTGAATGATGCCTGGCTATGTCTTGAATTTTCTGAGAAACACTTTTCTGAATACACACATCTATATCAACTTTTAAAAGAGAAACTTAAATATCTGAAGCCAATGTCATTATTTCTCCCTCATACTTGTTCTTCACTGCCCAATAGGAAACTGGGAATGTCCTGAAATTCATTCTTATGCTTATTCTCCCATACTGGTCCACCTAGTGTGCCAGCTATTCTTGTCAACTTGACTAGATTAAGAGATTCCTGGAGAGGTGTGAACACTGTGCTCATTGGTGGATTAAGCCACTAATGTTATGGCTGAGTGTGTTAGTAGGCGCAACCAAGTTGGAGGAGGTGGATCTGGGAATATCCTTTGGTGGATATAACTCTCGCTGGTGCTCCTTGCTTGTGCTCTGCTTCCTGCTCACCATGAAGAGAGCAGCTTTGTTCCCATGCCCTTCTACCAGACTGTTCCTGTCTTGGAGCTAGCCAACCATCAATTGAACCACCTGAAACCATGAGACAAATTAAATCTCTCCTCCTTTAAGTTGTGGATCTAAGGCATTTTGAACCCACAATGGAAAAGCTGACCATTATGCCTGGCGTCATATGGATACCACCTGGATTACTTCAAAAGCCATCCTCCAATGTCTGTCCCCAATCTTTCATCTTTTCTTGATTTGCCTATGCCTTTAACTCCTACGTTCTCCTCAAACCATCTTCTTCTCTCCTCCACACACTGTGTTCTTCTTTTCTCTGTACTCAAATCTAATAACTTCATTCTTTCACTTGGAAACCTCCAGGGTTCCTTATTGTCTACAAAGACAAGTCCAAACCTCTTGCTGTGCCAATCTGCATCTCTGGCTTTATCTGCTGCCATCTTTTTCACCTAAATGCCCTATACTTTGTATTCTTTTATTCCCTCCTGACTTTGTACTTACTATTCTGTCTACCAGTGACGTACCTTTCTACCATGCCTGCCCCATGTGTCTCTTTTTCACTTGGTATATTCCTATTAGTCTTTTATTCTGCCAACCTTGAATCTTGTGTTAGTTAACTTTCCACTAGGATAACAAATACCTGAGATGAGTGACTTAAAAAAAAAAAAGCTTATTTTGGCTCACAGTTTTAGAAAATTTAGGCCAAAAAATTGGACTTATGGCTTTGGGCCTGTGGTAGCACACCATGTCAGGAAATGATAGTAGAATGAAACCACTCGCCTAATGTCTGGGAAGCTAAAAAGGAAGGAGAAAGAGATGACTAGTGTCTCACTATCATCTTCAAGAATAGGCCTCAGCGAGACCTCCCACTAGGCTCTGCCTCTTAGTGGGCGCACTACTTACCAATAGCACCACAGAGTGGAGGCCCAGGCTTTAGTACATGGGACTTTTGGTAAACACTAAGACCCTTCTCAAACATCTGTTTATTTGTATAGACCTCTCCAGATTCTCCAGGAAGTACTAGTTGTTCTGAGCTCTTCTGTCCTAACATATGTCTATATACCTATATAGCTATTATGTCTCATATCATAAAATATCTTTTAAACTGTATGTTTTCTAAACTTTTCAATATGTTCAACACACCAATACAGCAATTCCTATATGGTAGATTTTTTTTTTAGCACATTTGAATAAATGTACTACTTTCTGTGGTTTGAATAGTGAAATAAAGTGCTTTCCTCATCAGTGCTTATTCATCTCTTAGGGCTTAATATTTTATTTTTTAGCTCCTTTTACAATTAAGAGTAAAAAGTACTTCTTTCTCAAATTCTATTATCATCAAGCTGATATTAATGAGTTTAAACTGCTGTTCTATTATTAGCTATGTTCCACAACTGGTTGGGAATTTCATGTTTTATTAGCACAAGTTGCTTCACCTCTCTTACTGGAATGAATTATTAAGTGTTCAGTGTTCACGGCCTAGATGGGCAGGAAAATTATATTTGGCATGCTTGAAAAAGTCAGACTATGACACTGAAGTAGGTTAGAATAGAGTTAGAATGAGTGAGGAGTACTAAAATATGTAACATAGAAGATTTCATTTCCTGAAAAGACTAATGAGACTCAAAAATCTCATCAAGTTGTTCTATATATAGTGCCTAAATAATATTACTTCTTTGATTTTACCTAGCAGGGCAAAATTAGGAACCACAAATGTTGGATAGTAAAAAACTTTTTTTTGGTATACTCATTCCAAATAATTACATTACTCCAGAAAATGTCTACACAGTGGGTTTCAATTAAGAACAATATTGAATGCTTTAATGAAGAATGTCTTGTTTTAGGGGAAGCACTTCAGAACATTGAAATAGGCAAGGAGTTTTGGGGCAAGACACCAAAACACAGGAAGTGAAAGCAAAAACAGACAAATGGGATTACATCAAATTAAAAAGGTTCTTTTCATCGAAAGAAGCAATCAACAGAGTAAAGATACAACTGATAACATGGGAGAAAATATTTCTAAACTATACTTTGGACAAGGGGTAGATATTCAGAAATATAAGGAACTCATAAAATTTAATAGCAAACTGTAAGAATTGGCAGTAGAACCAAACAGACATTTCTGAAAAGTTTTACAAATGGCCAATTTGTATTTGAAAAAAATGGTTGACATCACTACTCATTTCGTAAATACTAATAAACAATAATTAGATGTTACCTCACCCAAATACAAATGGTATTGCCAAAACTACTAAAGGTAGTGTTTGCTGGCAAAGATGTGGAGAAGAGAGAACTATTACACAACGTTGATGGGAATATAAATTCGTACAGCCTTTATGGAAAAGAATATGAAAGTTTCAGAAAAAAATTTAAAAAATAACTAACATGCTCTAGCAATCTCACTTCTGGATAGGTGTCCAAAAGAAATAAAATCAGTATGGAGGAGATATCTGCACTCTCATATTCACTGTTCGCAGTATCCAAGGAGTGGAAACAACCAAGTGTCCTTCAGCTGATGAGTGAATAAAGAAAATGTGGTGCATATACAGAATGGAGTACTATCTGCCACAAGAAGAATGGAATCCTGCCATTTAGGACAGCATGGATAAACCTGGAGATCATTATATTAGGTGAGACAAGCCAGGCATGGAAAGACAGGTACTGCATGCCCTCACTCATGTGTAGATTCTTCAAAAGTTGGTCTCATAGAAGTTGAAAGCAGAATGGTAAACTCACCCTAGTTTACCAGAAACTAGGGTGAGTAGGAAGGAATGGAGAGAGGCTGATCAATGGCTACTAAGTTACAGCTTGATAGGAGCAAGACGTTCTGGTGCGCTATGGTACTATGGACCGATTAGACAAAAATACACTGAGCTGGGCCTGTTGACACATGTCTGTAATCCTAGGACTCCTAGAGGCTGAGGCAGGAGGATTGAAACTTCGAGCCCAGGCTACACAACTTAGTGACTTAGCAAGACTGTCTCAAAATAAAATAGATAGATCAGTAAAAACATAAATAGACACACAGATGGATAGATAGATAGACAAATGGCTGAGGATGTAGTTCAGTGTGAAGGCTCTGATTCGATCCCCAATACTACAAAATATTAATAATCATAATACACTGTACATTTCAAAAGGTCAGAAAGAAGAAATTATTTAGAAAGTTTTTACCATAAAGAAATTATATTTGAGGAGAGAGATATGACTAACTCAATTTGAACAATGCACACGTATACATTATAGAAACCTTATATAATATCTCATTAGTGTGTGCAGTTTTTATGTACCAGTTAAAATAAATTTTTAAAAAGGAGAATGTCTTGGTTTAATTGAGCTTTTGCTGTTTAAAATGCGGCAGCTTTCACAATATTGTAAAACAGAAATAATTCCATTATTTGAGCAGAGCAATGATCCCGGAAGTCTAGGTGTTTAGTTTAGGTGTCCTTAGAAAACACGGTGTGGGTCACTACTTACAGTGTAATTGTATGATTTTGGTTTTCGGTCTCTTCTGTCGTGGGAAGGCTGAGAGTTTGCTGTGCCTACCTGGGCGCGGCTCCCTCCCAGCCAAGCAAAGTGAGCCTACCTGTCCTCCACCAGTCAGAAACTCGGGCCTTCAAAGAACCAATAACGGTACAAATTTGAGTTGAAAGTCATTTTACTTCACATTATTGTTTAGTCTTTGTCCCTCAGTGACTTACAGATTCCCAGCAATGAATGTGAATTACAATTTATTTGTAAAAAGGAGCACAGATTCTCTGAAAAGAAGGAATAGAAGCCACACAGGGACATTTTAGCTTCTGAGATTTTGCTTTATTTCCCATTAAGTGAGTTGCCGGCATATTTACCTACTTTTTTTCCTACCAAACATTTCCACATTTCATGTTTTTTTCGTATTTACTCAGGCAGATTCTGATTGATGATATACTGAATAACGTCACTTCTGCTGTACTGACTGATGTGGACGGCATTAGGATAAAGGAAAGGAGTAAACCATTGCCAGGGAGAGAAACAAAAGAATAAATCGCCTTTCGAATAGCTCCTTATCCAGGACACAAACAGAAACATTTGCTGCTTTAATGTGATCGAAAGCACATCCATAACTGACATTGGACACAAGGGCATTTTAGGATTATCCTGGGTGATTTCATCAGTGACACTTTTCAACTGAGGCAATAATTTTTCCCTTTCGCTTTCTGCGCTGTGGTCAAAGTCATGGTTAATGCTGTCACAAGGATTGAGCCAGAGAAGAATCCTTGGAAAAACAAATCTCTCTTCCTTAAAAAGCTATTTGCACATTTAGATAGCTTATCTGTCATTACACTAATTTCTGAGGAAATCAAATACGACAAACACTCAATTTACTCTTTAATTTACTCATCTAGATACTCAGGAAGAGGCTGAAGAGGATCCCTGTCTGTGGGGACCAGGAAATCGCGGTGTAATAGAAGCAGACTGATTCTGCTCATCAGAGAAGCTCCGCATTTGCTGTTTGAAGATCACATAACAAAATGAGTCCAGTTTAGGGGTGATGGAAGGGCTGGGGATGCAGGAGTCATTCCGGAGCCTGGGGCTACCCACCACCAGGCAGACTGCTTTGTTTCCTCTCAATCTCTTGTCAGGCCAATCTATGTGACATCATATACTGTGCATTGAGAATTTACGACAGGAGAAGAAGTGGTTGAAATAACTTGCAGGTAAACAGTTGAGATAGCCATTCCATTTCTACAAAACTTAAACAAAAAGAAGGGAGTCTAGAAGAACCTCCAAATTCTAGCAAAGATTCTTAATTTTAAATTGACATTTTCATTTCTTCTCTATCCTTAACATGTAAGGACAGATTCCAGTCAAGAGTGATAAGGAAAGAGGTGAACTGTTTTCAGAGGAAAGTACACAGCTCATGAGTTCCAATCTAGACCACTGGAAGGGAAATCTCTCAGTTTTTGAGCAATATAATTTGCTTATTTTCTCTCTTTCTCTTATTTACTGAATAATCTCTCTTACACACATGAAATTTCTGTGATTAGATGATATGTGTCTGGAGGGCACAGACTTGACAGTCTGCCTTCTTTCCATATATTTCTTATCTCCCTTCTTACCTTAACTCTTATGCCACGTTAGTGTCTAGGATAGAAAGTAACAAAACTAATTTCTCAAGGCTTGTAGAATTTTTACATGGAGATAAGTATTTTGACCTTTGCTGCTACTTTGGATGGTGCTGCAGATGTTACAGCGGTGATGCCTAAGCTGAAATCAGCTGGGGTCTTCATCTTATGAGCTACAATGCTTCTGCAGCAGTTTTGCAAATCCTTTAAGGCATCACAAAACTTTACTGACTCAATATGCATTTGTGATAGTAGCTATTATGTCCCCCAGTCTACTATACCTCTAAAATATGCATAGAGAAACTACTCTGAACTTATGTGGGATGCAAATGCCATATCCATTGCTAGCAGGCACCCCAAAGCACCTGGATCATAATTTTTCAGTGCTTTGGAACTTGTTGCCAAAGTGGCTACCTTGTGCCCTACGTGCCTGTCCTTACGATTTCTCCAAAACAAAGCTCTATTAACACATCTATTCATGGAACGAGTATGTAACACAGACGAAGCATGTGATGATTTATAGATAGGAAAATTTCCCGAGCAACCTCAATATTTTGACAACTACTCTGTTCTTTACTTTGATTTGCTTTCGCCCCCTACCTTTCATCCTGATTTTCCTACGCTCTGTCCAATTTGGTTTGTAAGGCTTCTGCCAGTCATTTTCTCCCTGTGTACTTCGCTCAATCATTTCCTAAAGGTTGTCCTTGCAAACAGCACATATCTGTGTTTTGAAGATAGAAAAAACAAAATTAAACACTGTTAGATTCATCTCAGCCAAACTAACATTGTCTTGACTTTCGGTAATAGTCACCCAGAGACTCCCTCTGCCCTTTCTTTCGTTTTCATTGAAATGCCTGGGAAGAGAAAAGCATTTCTGATTGAACAAGAGCCAGTTCAATTCTAAGCTAGGCTCTCTTCTGGAGTTTGGCCCAACAAATCCCTCTTCAGTTCTTCTGAGCTACACAGAAAATTTAATGAGACATGTTATCTCCCAGCAAATATGTCTTTCTAAAATGGACTTGATTTTGGAAAACAATCATATTCCTTTCAAGGCCAAGTTTTAAGAATAATTGAGGTGTTCAGCCTGAGTAATTGGATTTTTTTTAATACTTAAAAGGCACTTATTCAATAAGATATTTTTGAGTTCCAGGCTAGGTATAGAGTAATAAATATACATGGCACCTATACTTACAGAGTTTTTCATTGAGAGAATATACATAACTTACTTTCAGTATTTTCTGCTTTCCACATGACAAAAATCATGCTTAGTGTGTTTGTGCCAATCAGTTAACTGTCAAGCCAGAGTTCTAACACCTTCACTTTGACTTATTCACTTTCAGTAGTTTTGAAGGACAATTAAAATAAAACAGAGCTCTATTCAAGTAGAACTATTTCTTTGGGGTTAGCTATTGCTTTGCAAGGTAATTCCTATGCCATTTGGCTGTTTGTTAGTAAGGATTACTGGTGGAAAGGCAGGAACAATTAAATCTCTACATTGGGACATTTGCAAACTGGAATGATTTACCTGGGCATGTGGTTGCTTTTTCACTCACCTATATTTTCTAGGAAAAATGAGGGAGGTGTCAGAGAATATTAGGTACAATGGGAATGATACTGATTATTTGCTTATGTCAATACTCTGCCATTTAGCAGAGTATAATTTGATTATCTGGGGTTTTCAGACCTGGATCAATGAGTTCCAAGTACAAGAGATTGGGAGTGGGTGGGGAACACAGTTGAAAGATACATCAATGCGGGGGAAACAGTTACAGGGAAGTCTTACAGTGCAACACAGGTCTAGCAAAGAGTCAGCCATGCGTTCATCCAGGGGGAAGTGCCACAGCAAAGACTGTCCATAGGAAGAGTCCTGTTTCTAGTGGGAATCAGCCAACCAGAAAGGTAGGGGCTTCCAGAAGGGCAAGCTTGGGTATTTTGCGCAGTGGTTAGAGCACTTGCCTAGCAAGTGCAAGGCCCTGAGTTCGATCCCTGGCACAAAAAAAAAAAAAAAAGGAAGAAGGGTAGGTCCTCTCCTGAGGATCCTATAGGTTCCATAGCCAGAGGCCACAGACTGACATGACCCCTTGCAGCTGCGTGGTAAGTTCTTACTTGAAGGTTGGGTTGAGCAGCGCATCTCCATGGCTGCCGCTGGTCCAAGTATGTCCTTCAGCCCTGATCCTCCCTCCTCCGGGCAGTGAGACCTGGCAGCAACCCTTGCTTGAGGCAGAGGCTTCATTCACACAGAAATGCAAAGGGAGAGAGACAGTCACATCTTTCCTTTGGTTCCTAAATAGACTTCAGAGATGCATGGCTGTGACCATTGGTGGAGAGAAAAGTCTTTACTCCCGATTCATAGCTAATGAAAGATAGAACAGGAGAGTTCCCTGAAAAGAGACAGTTGTCTACTTTAGGGGAAAAGGAGAGTGAGAATGAAAGAAGAGATAGAAGATAAAGCACCTGGGCTCAATCCAGGTGAGGAGGAGAAGAGGAAGAGTGAACTCAGACAGATGAGGGAAATGACAGCCTGACCCAGGAGCAGCACTCTGCAGGCTTCTAGGCAAGTTATTACTTGCTCTTGGAATACTAGCTAAGTGGTTGAAAAAATATGATTTGATGTTGCTCCACAGCCATCAGACTATGGGAGAGAAGTCTTGTAATTGGTCTGCCCCCACGGGACACAGCAATGTCCATAAAGAAGGGACTTTTTTATGTTCTGGGTTTTTTGAATAAGAGAATCCTTGCAATATTTAACCTTCTGAACCTGATTTATTTATTTCAGCATCATGATTTCAAAATCCATCCATTTTCCTAAATGTGACTCAAGTTTATCCTTCTTTATGGCTGAGTAGTACTCTATTCTGTGTGAATACCACGATTTCTTTATCCATTCATCTCTTGATGGGCATATAGGATGCTTCCATAATTTAGTTTGCATAGGTACCAACTCTCTAAAATAAATGTAATTATGTGTCACAGACATGTGCTAATAAAAATACATGACAAATAAAGAGAAAGGATTTTTTTTCTTATTTGCAAAAAAGTTTTTTTTTTTTTTTTACACTAGCAGCAGCCTTATTGGTATTTTGCTTTCTTTGTGGAGCCTGAGAAAAATGACAAAATCTCAGAAGCTGTGCCGTCCAATCAAGGCATAGATAAGCAGAGGATATACGTCAGCTGTGATGTTCATGAGGCGCTGAGGGACCTTCATCAAGTCCTGTAGGATCAGCAGAGTCAGGAAGTCTAGACTGTCTCCTCCTACAGTCAGGAGCAGTTCTGAGTTGGAACTGAAGCCAGAAGACCTGGAGACATCTTAAAGTAGAGTGAGGAGGTCTTCCAGAGGAGGGAGGAACTGAGAGCCAAAGAGCACAGGAGAGTTAGTGGGTGGCAAGTGGGTAAGCCACTTTGACTAGTAGTTCATTGTTCCCCGTGAGCAATAGATAAACCTGGAACACTCAGCCACACCTCCGAGAAGGATCTTAAATTGATGGAAAGTTTTATTGTAAATGAGGCTATCTAGAGTCACTAAGGTTAAATCGATGCCATCCTGAGGAATAGGAGGCCCAAGTAGTTGGATGGCAAGAAGGTTAAAATATTTATATTTGTTTTCAAAACTTGGTTTTTGACTTGAAAAATCAGAACATCTGGTACATTATAAATAACCGAGGTTCCAGGTTGAAGCAAATTGCTCAAGGTTTCAGAAAGAGTGAAGTGACACATCAGGAATTAGACTCAGACATTCTGACACAAACTGTTCTTTAGCTTACAGCACGTTACTTCTCTGCAACCTGTTAGGAAACCAAACTTGCACTGTACAGTGTTTGGCACACAGCAGGTGCTAGATAAATGCATGCTAGTGAATGTTAATTGACTCATTTACTGCATCCCTGAAGGTCAAAATAGCTGCGCACACAAGGCTGAGAGGCTTTAGTCCTGCACTTTATAGGCAGACATAATGAGCCTAAGTGCCTTGGAGGAAGGGAACGAGGCAGTTGAAAGCAGCTTTTTAAATGAAGAGACCACTCATCAGAGTACACACATGATGCTGGAAGATTGCCAGTGGATATTATGGAAGAATTTTGAACAGCTAAAGCCCTCTACAGAGTTAGCACCTCACAGTGACAACTCTACAGATGAATTTACATCTCAGTCTTGTCAGGATGTCTCCTACCATGTAGTCTAGATATTAGGTAATGTAAGTCTTTGATTATTTTTGTCATTGGCTACATGGAGAACATATTAAGTTGTTTTTAATAAAGAAATCATGTTATATATTGTATAGGACCAGGACCGTCATATTAAAATAGATATATGCTGTAAAAATAATTATACACTAAAAAGTTATTTATCCATCTTTTTTTCTAAAAAAAAGTTGGAGTCAAAGATTTCAATCTGAAGTTGTGATATTTCAGAATCCTAACTCTTTGTTCATTATTAATCTTTATGCCCTTGCATATGATGATACCTACTCAGGAGTTTTTATAGGAAAAAAAATCAAGTTATCATCTATAATAGCACATTGTAAATCTTTAGATACCACATAAATGTAAATTATTAATGTTATTACTACTATTTGAATTAATAAGGAAACAATTTTTATCTTTAGAAGACCTTTTTACCTTTAAGTTAGAAGGCCAGAGATACTGTGCTATCATATGTTAATTAGACTCTATCCTACGGTGACTTTGATCTCATCTAAAAACTGTAATGCATTTATTTTTGGATATGTATCTATCTCCCCACACTCACCTCACATTCTAAAACATTTTCCCTTCACCTTAATCTTCAGCAATCATCTATTACCCTTCGGCCTTCATTTAAGCCCTTTTGACAGGCACGGAGTGGTGGATATGAAGTTCCTATGGGGGGGTACATGAAAGCAAAGCATATTTTAACTTCTCTAAACCACTGCCTCAGGTTGTTTCAGTGTAAGGTACTTAGAGTTCTAATTTTTTGCTATGTTAGCTCATTTGCTTATTTTCCACATGAACTGTTTTCTGATGGCTACATTTGCTGAATGCATTTTACTTTAGCTTCATTAAAAGTATTCGAAGTATCAGGTAAATAGAATTTGGTGCCATCTGTTTGGAACTTAGTCATGATACGTTGGTGCCTTTTTCTAAATGATAACAATGTGGAAATGTTAAGTGTACATTGAAAGCAATACTGCAGTAATTTAATGCACCGGTGTCTATGACACTGCAGGCAAGATGGAAAGGGGAATGTCAAGGCAGAACGTGACTGCCTGAGGCTTTAGGAAATCGAAGAACCCGAGTGAGAAGAGAAATTCCTGCAGGTTCTGGATCTCCGCTTGTAGTCTATGTGAAGTATCTCATTTATAACACTTTACAGGCTAAATGCTTCTAGGAATTTTACAGTTAATCAAAATAAAGAGTTTTGGATCACAAATAATCTTCACAGCTCTCCTCATAAGAGGAAATAGTGTCCAAATTCAAATGCCAGGAAGATAAGCCTGGTAACTTGGGATGCAGGTGAGAGGCAGTTTGAGATGGTGTTTTGAGCAGGTTCTGGGATTTGGCAGACGCTCTTCAGATGTTCATTCTGTCATACCACTGACACATGACACTCTCCTAACCTTCATTTCCTGTGTCTACAGAATGGGCATATTAATAGGAACTCTTTCAGTTACTGGTTATCATCAAACACAGTACCCCAAACTTAGCTGCTTTACCATCATTTTACTACATGATTCTCTGGGCTGAGTAGTTCTCTTTGGTTTTCCTCCACGAGGTGTTATCATGGGGGCTTGAAAGGCTGGAGTCATTATGGAGGACTCAGGGCTGGTGCACCAACAGGGCCCTCAGTTGTCCTTCATGTGGCTGCTTGGGCTGCATGTGAGTTCCAAACAGAAACGTTCCAGGAGTAATACTTTTGTAAAATAGAAAGTGGAAACCTTAAAGCCTGTTAAGAAGAAAGCTACAAAGATAAGAGAGAAATGACTTAGTCAAGGTCACGTAGCTCTTGTAGGCCTAGACGCCTACCTAGACCACTATTCTTTTTTTTTTTTTTTTTTTAGGGTCACAAGTTCATATCCTTCTCTGGGGCCTCAGTGCCTCCATTTGTAAAAACAGGTTGTAACAATATTTACCTTTAAGAATTTGGTGAGTTGATATATATAAAGTGCTTCTTATGGTTTGTGTCTAGATGTTCCCCCAAAGCCTCATATGGTAAGAGGTAGCTGGATCTAGATTGTGTGATGCTGGGATTAAGGGCGTGTGATTACTAAATCCATCCACTGATTGGTTTAGCACCACCCTAATCCTAGAAGCCTGGATAAAATATAAAATACAGGAAGAAGCTGGTTAGGTCCCTTGCTTGCATCCCTTGCTTACCTTGCTGCCTTCTGCCTGTCTGCCCTGCCACCCTGCCTCAGACCCAGCTGATTGTGGACTGAAACCTCTACAAACTGTGAGCCAATAAACCTTTCTTCTCCTAACTTTGGGTGTCTGGTATTTTGTCTCAGCAATGAGAGAAAAGTAACTAAGACAGTGCTTGTTATAGAGTCTGAAACGTAGTACGCCTAATCAATGCTCCTAATCAATCTATTCCACTTCTATTATACTTTCCTCTAGTATTGTGTTATCAAAATGTTATTTCTGCCACTTTAGGAGTTGTATAAGCACATCTTATTCGCAGTGATGTTATTTTGGGTTTGGGGACTGAATTGCTTTTTCTGCAGTGTCTTCTCTCCCAAAGTAGGAGTTGCTTTTTTTAGGTTTTTTTTTTTAATTTTTACCAAGAACATGTATTGGTACATTATATATATATATAATGATCATAATCAACATGGTTATTTTGTACCTGTACATGATGTATCTTGGTTTTCCCCTCTCTTCCCCTCCCCTCCCTTCCATTCAGCCACCCCTCTTTATTGGCAACAAGTTTATTTACACTTTTCCATTTTTTTCCCTTTCACCTTACTTTTCTTTTAACCTTCTTCTTTATCCCCCTTTTCCCTATCTAGTTCTCCTCTCTTTTGAATACTATCTCTTTTTTTATAAACATAATATCTATTATACCCCTTTGTCCTTGTTTACACTTATGGTTTCTCATATCAGAGAAACAATTTGATGTGTACTGATATGTGTCTGATTTATTTCACTTCATAGTATGTTCTCAAGGAACATTCATTTACATACAAATGACTCTAGTTTATCCTTTTTTTGTGGTGGTGTAGTACTCCATTGTGTAGAAAAACCACATGGATGGAATAATTGTTGCCACACTCAACACTCTTAGCAACTTTGTCATTTCTTCCCTACCTAGGAAGAGACCACACATAATACAGTGCATTTAAAGTCTGCCAGTTCATGCTGAGGCTGGCTTGAGTATCTTCTGCAACCATGAGATAAGCCATCCCTGTAACCTTAAACACTATTTGTATACCGACACTCCATTATGTTATAGATGCAATCCAGAATTAAATACCCAACTGTCTAGTCAGTATTGCTCTTTGGACATCTAACAGTCATCTCTAATTTAAAATATCCAAAGTTTACCTCGTATTTCCACTAACAGTACTTCAGCTTTTTCCATTTTAATAGATGAAAACTCTGTTTTTCCATTTGTTCAGGCTAAAAGGGTTAAATGCCAAAAACTTTGGCATTGTATTTGATGCTTCTCTTTCTCTAGTACTCCATACCAATTATTTTTAATATCTGTTAGCTCTGTTTCCCCCCAAAATACTCTTAATCTCAGTAATCCTCATACCACTTTTATAGCTATCAACCTCAGCTAACATATTTCACCATCTCTGCCCAGAATTTCTGTGATAACTCCCTAAATGATCACCTGTTTTCCCTCTTCCTTCCTTCAGATTTATTCACAGTAGAATACCTGTAGAGATTCTTTTAAAATTTAAGTCAGAGCTTTTCATATCACTACTGAAAACTTTGTATAGTTCCCCAATTGTCTTCTCCTGTCTCCCCACTTTGCAGATTTCTCTACTATAACACTTCCTCTCATGGCTCATTCTTTTGCTGCCACACACCTTCACTGCTGTTCAAGAAACACACCAGGGCTACTCTAAATTGGCAACTTTGCTGCCCTGATCTCTGCCTTTAGGACATTTTTCTACCAAATAGTCATTATGGTCTCACTTTTACTCTTTAAGTCTTTGCTTATATCTCATTTTCTCAATACTGTCTATCCTGACCAACTTCTTTTGCAATGCAGTCTGTCACTATCCAACTCTTCTCCGCAGTTTCTATTTTTTTATATTCTACCATTTTTATTTCCGCCAGGCTATTTATCAATGGCTAAAATACTGTATAATTTACTCATTTAGGATAGGTTGCTTTATTCTCACTCTCAACTTGAATACAAACTCCATGGGGTAAAATTTATTTACTCTGCTTTGTTTACCTGTATATGTTCTAGTTGCCTAGAAGAACGATTGGAAGTTAATAATTGCTTGATAAACATTTACTGGTAAATTGCCAATTTCTAGAGTTGTTACAGTTTAAATCTAAAATGTTCCTCCAAAGTCTCACGTGTACAGAGGTGGGGCTTTTGGAAGGTGGTGAATCATGGGGCACTGTACTCATCAGTGGATTAATTTATTCATGATTTCATAGCTGAATGTGCCATTAGGTGGTGGAGCCTGGACAGAAGAGGTGAGTCACTGGCGGCAAGACCTGGGGGATGTATTCTTGTCCCTAGCTTCTTGTTACTCTCTGCTTCCTGGCTGCTTTGAGCAGCTCCATTTTGCCAGGTTCTTCATGCCATTTATGCTGCCTATGCCTTGGAGCCAGCTGACCAGAAGCTGAATCCTTTGAAACTGTAAGCCAAATAAGCCTGTCCTTTATGTTGTGGGTGTCAGGTATTTTGTCCCAGTAACAGGAGAGCCGACTAATATGACTTAAACTATAATAAATTGCCATCAAGCCAAGAAAGTTGCCTCTAAACCTATGTCTCTTGGTGATTCAACACAATCCCACAACTTCCATAGAAGGCCTATATAATGACATCTCAAGCCCTTCTTTTCAATTCCCATTCTTCCTCTTTCCCAACTGTAGCACACATTTCATATATGTATAACATATAATATATTATATATAACTTTAATATACACATAATCGTATGGATTCTCCAGTGAAATTCAAACTGTAGAAACTTGAGTTCTTCATGACTGTATTCCCCTTCTTCCTTCTTCTTCTGCGTACACTATCCCAGTGGACAGAACCATCATCCATTGATTTGTGCAATTTAGAAATGACTGAGGGTAATATTATTAATCATATTGAGACTTTAGAGTAATTAAAATTAGTAGTAAACACACAAAAAACACCATTTTCAGTCACTGTTTCAGTCAAAAATATCAAGCAATGATTCACATTAAACCATAGCTGCGGAGAAGATGAAAGATGAAGAGCTACATTTGTATACAAATTTGTAATTTTAAGGATAGGCCATTGATATCATCTAAGTAAGAAATAAATTATGTATAAAATGGGTGTTGGATAGTAAAAAATTGAATAATTAGATTAGAAGTTGAAGTTGGTAAAGTTAAATAATTGTCAGAATTAAGACAGTTCTCTTAGTTGGTGATGTAATGTGATGAGCACTTTTGGTTGACTGTCTAGAATCCATTGCCCAGTTTTTCTTCTTACCAGAAAAAAATCCTTTCTCTTTGTTCTGTTATCTACTCTATAGTCATATACATACAGGGAAGCTGAAACCTTTCCCTGACCAAAAGAATGTGAGATTCTTCCCTGACCAAAAGAATGTGAGAAAAGCAGCATTTCTCAAAAAAGTCTTTTGATATTTTAGGAGGTCCCATTCTCCCTTACACAGGAATCTCCATATATTTCTGGACATCTAGCAGCCAAGATATTTCCTACTAAGTATCAACTGAATCATTTGTTGTTGTGGCAGCCAAAATGCTCCCTGCGTTACTAATTTGTGAACATCAGTCTAAGCATTTGAATTATGTATGTTATCCCATTCTGATTTTTAAGAAGAAGCAAATTCTTTCTAGTACAGGTAGGAGAAGTTTCTTCACATTATTAAGAAGGTCACAATAAAACATGTGCTTTTCCATTGGAGTATGTCATGTCTATACTGACAATTTTAAGTTTTTGTATTACTCCCATTCTGAAAATGAAGCCATCGTCAAGCATGGCAGACGGAAGGAACATCAAAACTCTGAGTCTTTGAGTTGCTAAATCAAATAACAGAGGTTTGTACTATCTGGGTTTTTTTTTATATCAAAGAACAAAAGTTTTAGCAGTTAAACCAGTTTGTGCTAAGGTTTCTGTTACTTATAGTGAAAAGCACCCTAAATAATCTATTTAATATACTTGGTCATTAGACCTACTAGGAAGAAAGGGAAATTTTCAACCAGATAGCTTACTGTTTTTGAGAGGTCAGACTAAATCTGTATTAAAAGGCATCTCTCTTCTACTCTTCCTAATCTGTTCAGAAAATTGATTTAAAAAGAGAGAAAAATCATTAGGAGAAAATAGCATGGAGCTTTGTTGGTTCAACCAAATATATATTGATTTCTTTGATGGAAGGAGAAATAATTTGTCTTCTACAGCTTATCGGTAGACTCAGTCCTTTGCTGTTTCTAGACTGATGCATTATCGTCATTATTTCCCCCCCTCCATTTTTTTCTTGTAATGGATAGAAGTGCTTTTGGGGCAACTAGACTAAAGGACCAATCGGCGTGTCAATTTCAACTCTTTAAGAGACACACTCAACTAAATAAGTTGAAAGGACTTTTCATCACAGGAAAATTTCTATCCCGAGAAAACAGCTCTCTGAATCTAATCACAGAGAAAAGGAAGAATTCATTAGTCCTTATGATCAGTTTCACAGTTCAGGTTTGTCTTTGAATAACTAGCCACAGGCAGGGATGGTCTGTACTGCAGAGACCAGAAGGAAAGGAAGGGGGAGAAAGCTGGCTGAAAGTGAAGGACTTTTGTAAGGTCAGATCATTTTTCAGAGTAATTCAAGGTGTAGCTTACTTGAAAGCACTGATCATAAAGCTAACACATTGTTTTAGCACTTAAGTGGAAATGGGAGCTGCATCTCTTTGATGTATTCCGTCTGTACACGCCTTCATCTGGTAGATCACAGGGGATGAGGGTTTTAGTTCTCCAGGCCTTGAAGAGGCCAGAAAATTGGACTATAAACTTCTTCCTGGAATGTGGAGAGAAAAGAACAACCTGCCTTCTTTGGAAGATTATTTGGATATTCATTGCACATGCCTGAAATTCATTCTGTTTTAATAACTTTGAGGTGATTGAAATTTCCTTACAGTAAGATGAGGCAATGAGGAAAGAGGGAAAAGCTGGCTTTGCAGACAGGGATAAGGTCTAGGGGACACTGAAGGATCTGAAATTGCCCTCCCCGGGTCTTGATTATCATCACCTCCCATCATCCTTTCATAAAAAGAACTTTCTGGTAAATCTAGTCTACTTCTAAGTAACAACATCTCCCATGTTTCCAGTAAATTCTATGGGCAGCAGAAAGAAATGACACAATGTTCCATTATTATGAAATAGTAACCCCAACCCCCTGTGCTTTCCCCAGCTTGCATCAATATTTATCTGAGTGAAAATTAGAAGTTTTGTTTCTTTGTTTTTGGTAAAACTACAGTTGTTGTGATACAGGACTGGTTCTGTGGCATGTTTTGGCGTTTGAGCCTGACTGCCCAACTTGTCTTATTCTTACATATTTCAGAATCTGATTCTTTAGGCTTCTGTGTGTGCTCAGGTAATTACCACAAGTTTCAATATCTAATATATACCTAATGATCCATCAGAGTTGAAAGCTGTGCTGTCTCCTAATTCACATTCAAAGTAAACTCATGTCTAGGCTACTATAATGTGAAGGATCTTTAGATCAGTGGTTCTCAACTGAGGATCACTGTATCTCATGAGGGACATCTGCCAATATCTGAAGATAGTTTTAGGGGTGGCTTTCATAGAAAAGAGGGTATTACTGGCATCTAGTGAGGGACACAATACTTACTCCAAAGTTGTATTTTATTCAAAATAAAAACACTGTTTTAAAGGCATACAGCTGCAGGCCTCTCTGCTTAGGCTGGTTATTTACAAATTGCATGACTTTGGGCAAAACATTTAACCTCTATATACAGTTTCCACATTTGTAAAACAGGGATGCTGACTGTTAGAATCAAATTAAAACATGGAGAGTGTCAAGTCCTTATGTAGATGATTTGCAATAAGTGCTCATTGCTTTCTCCCTTCCTTTCTCTCCTTGTTGGTCTTCTCCTATGTTACAGAGAGGAGTTTCCTTGTTCCTATTTTAATTTTGCTATTTTTTGTGACTCAGTTTCACTTTCTCAAACATCTCCAGGAGCAATTGCTTTTCACCAGCTCCCTGTGAGCCATCAAGCAGTGTCTATATTATGTAGCTTAGTTTTTAACTTCATTATCAATTTTATGTGCATACATCTCCCACTGAAAACCACATTCCCATGAGAGCAGAGCTAATATTTTATGATGCCACAGGGCCTAACACTATGTAATGGCACTTGATAGGTGTTGAGAAATGTTTGTTGGTAAATCTACTGAATTAAAAATTGCATTATCTAGGCCTAAATTTCTGTATGACCGGCCAACTATGTAATTGGTTTGGCAAAGGCAACTCTATTCAAAATATTTCCATGTATATCACTACTTCCTCTCCAGTTTATACTCTCTCTGTCAAATCCCACTTGCCAGATACCATCCCATTTTGGCAAGTAACCTAACAAGCAAAACAACTAAGACAGACTCATGAAACGGGATGGAATTTTTCCCACTTGCCTCATCCCCCACCCTGCCAAACAAAGCTAGCTCACTGTCAGTCTAGATGTAATGTGGCCATTTTAATAATGGGTTCCTATGCTTTATCCAAAATGCTGTTTCTAAGGAGATAGTTTTAGGCTAGAAGAAGAAGGGTAGGTAGTTCTATGATCAATTTTTGTTATGAATGACTGCCTCGCATGCTCCATTTTGATCCAGGTAGAGCTACAGTTGAGTTTACCTGATTCTTCCTTTTCTTCCATTCCTGGGTTCCAATCTGTGTGATATGAGACAGAGACCAAAGGAGACAGAGAGAAAGAGGGATAGAGACAGAGATATATACCGTATGTAGATATTCCCCAAATCTCTCTCCCCCTTCTCTCTTTCATCTCTCTTTAAACTTCTTCAATAGAGTGTCACAGTTTGGGGGTAGAATTAAGGAATATAGTTACATTTCCTAGCAGGTCTTCTGAATTATTTGTCCAGCCTCATTTGATTCATTTGAAACAATTCCCCATCTCAGATTTTTCCCTCTACAAACTCTGTACCTTTTATATTATGCCTCCCTATACACATCATAAACACACAGATATACATACACACACAGTGTGCTGTTACACAATTTGTGCTTTGTTCATCCTACTTCTTTCCCCTTGAATATGTTTTCTCCACTTAGGTGTTCAACTTTTCCCTGGTCATTCATATGTCATGTGCTCTATAACTATCTCTACCCTACACTTAACTAACACCCTACTTTATTGCCTCTAGCATTGAAAGTATTATTTCTTCCATGGTATTAAAATGAACCTGTTTTCTCCTCTAGACTGTGATGCCATCCAAAGTTCTAAACTCACCAGAGACCGACCAGTTTTTTGACTGAAAGTGAATGTGCAATAAAAACCAGGAGTCTGTATGTTTGATCCTTAGTGGCCTCTCTGAAGTAACCAAGAGGACAAATAAGATCTGTTTTCAATGTTTGCAGTGCAGAGTAGAAATCTAATGCCTCCATTGATTAATGATGTGTGCTGTCAGCTGAAGTACAAGTAGCAAGTTTTCAATGAAAGCTCGAAATCTCGAATTCCCATGCTTTAGGCTCTTTTAAAGATTTGCTCACTTTGGCCAAAATAAACTCTCCAAGAGCTCCTTCTCTTCTTTTATAGTGGTTTCTCAGCCATGAGTAGTCAGAAGAACAATGCTTTGTTTCTCTGGCCTGTAATTTTAAGAATCAAGGAGCAGATGCTCAATGCTCATTTTCAGAAGCTTATGGGAGAAAACTCAGGGAGTAAACTTTGTGTTTTGGTAGCAGACATTTAGAACTGCTAGTTGACCCTGGACTCCAGGTGCTTCAGTTCCCATGATAGGCCAGAGAGAAAACTGGTGCTACTCTTGTAGATCTGAGCCTACCATTTTGTCCTTACCCTGAAATGACGTATGGAGGCTAGTTTCTATCTCCGCCATCCTCACACTGTTCAGAGCTGATGAGTAGGCTAATTTATGACAAGACAGACAACCAGTTATTCTTTACCTAGTATGACAAGAGATAGCTATTTTCATATCTTTGCATAAATTTCCATGAAAAATGATATAAACCAACATACTATGTTCCAAAATTATAACTCCAGAGACAGAAGCAAAAGAACGTAATTGCTCAGGCTATTACTGCTGTGCTAGTGAATAACATTTGAAACAACAAAGGCCAGGCATTAGCCAATTAATCTTTTTTTTCACACTTAGAGTAACACTTCATTCAGGAACAGCAGATTTTGGATAAATGAAAAAAATTTCATCTGCTGGTGATGTACAAGAGCTCTACAAGGTAGGGAAAATAAAGAACAAAACAGTCTCTGAACTTATAGCACTTATATTTTAATGAGAGAGTAAGATATGTATGCAATTAATTTTAAAGAGAGTATAGAGTGTGTTGTACTAGCAGTGCCTGTGAAGAGCTGAAAGGACCCAATGAATACAGACCGTAGAAACCTTCAGGAGGGAATACCTATCTCATCTTCGATAGGAGAAAGGACGGGAGAAATAGAATTCTGGATTAATTAAATATCCAAGCAGTGATGCAGAGGATATTAGGTCAGTTCTCAGACTACTTTCCTGTGGTAGATCTGAAGCATAGAGAGGCATAAGCAAAACATAGTTTCTGGAATTTTCACTATAATTGTAGGAAAGTCTATAGCACGTTTATAGAAAATATTTAGGTGGGCTTGGTTAAAATATTGATATGAAAAATGAGTAGTAGAATATGGAATATGATTAGATAAAAGCCTTGAATGAAAAGTCAAGGAGTTGAGTATTGTTTTATAAAAGTAACTGAGGGTTGGGTGATGAAAATGAATTTTAAAAAAGATATTTAATTACACAACGTGTCTAAAATTATTTGAAATGTTTTTATGAAAACCACTTTATTTAAAAGTAACGTGTCTAAAAAAAAGTAACGTGTCATTGGATCCTATTAAATTTTTTTTTAATTCTCATATGCTCTAGACTAAATTTACTTTTGCACAATCTGTAAGGAAAGAAATTATTTTATAAATGAACAAATATCATAATTGAGATTTCTTAGAGGACTATTTTTATCTCAAACTGGTTTTAAGTACTTAAAACATTTGTTGGCATGACCATAATATATGTGCTCCTGGACAGAAGAACTTCATTAATGCCAACCTAATTGAAAAGTTCTAATTGATACAGCTTTTATTCATGTTCCTGTTTAAGACAATAATTTCAGAAAAAATTAATTTTGATTTGTTAATTTTTAATTGTTACAACATTCTTTGAGATAGAACAATTTGAGAATTTATATCAACTTTGGAACAAGGGTTTTCCCTTCAGCCTCTCTCTCATTATTGATGAATGGGGAGGGGAGAGGAATGGGGGGAAAAAAAGGAATTTGTATCATGTACAGGTACAAATTCCTTATGATGAATGTTATCACTATGTATATCCAAAAGGTACCACGAAGATAAAAAAAAAATCAAAAAATAGAACTAGAGTTCTAAAAATATTCTGTTGCCAGATGGGAAAGCTTTTTTAAAATTTTAAAATTTTACCTTGATATTTTGCCACATATTTACCACGCATAAGACTTCTCCAACTACCTTTGACAGTTATGGTTCATTAGCGCAATGGGTGAGTAGCTCACTATAATCAATGTCACATCCTGAAAGAAAAGCCTCTTTCTAAAAAAAGAAGGATCAGAATAGGCAACTATTCCACAGTAAAATCCTGAAGATCGAACGTATCAGTATCACATATATAATTAGTATTTTCCCATAATCCAGTGAAATTGTTTACTCTCTTACCTATGTGTGAACACCTTGAGGACAGGAATTATGTCTCAACATCTTTGTAATTGACATGCCATGTGGAGCAAGATAGATGTTGAAAAAGTAGTAATTTGAGTTAAATTCATAAAATGAGCAGAAAATCTAATGAACTCACTAAACTGCTTCCAACCAACCAAGTTTTAAATAACAAAAGACAGTTCTCTAGTGAATTCCTAACTTGGATTCTCAGAAGGGCAATGACATTGTTCTTAGTATTTCACAAGAACAATATACCCTGGTTGATAAACTCAGAGTCTTGGAAAGCATTTATGTAGAGTTTCTTGTTCTTAATTTGAATATGTATTTCCAAAAACCTTCACCAAAACAACAAATCCAGTTTCTCATTTTACCCCCTGGGGCAACACTTTAGTGGTTAGAAAGATACTAAGAATTGCCACTGTATAAAATTATGGCTCTTAATGAATTGGTAGCATAAAAAATGATAACTAGTAATAAAAAGCTGATCTGCTACTAATTGGTGGTAGTAGGCACACTGGACAAAATTCACCCTCTAAGTTGAGGTTTATGGCATTTGGGCCTGAATATGGTCACTGCAAAGCAAGGGATAGAGAGTTTTCATTTGTTTTTCTTTCTAGGGATACAGTTGTTAAATGGTAGCATATTTGAGAAGTAAATGTCATAGGCCACTCAAGAATTAATCAATAAATATTGAGCATGCACTGTATCTTTCAGTATTAGAGACTCCCAAGAGAAATTTATAAAAAAACAAAATAACAACAACAACAAAACCCAAAATGACACCTTGTGGTGAGCAGCCTCAATAAAAGGAATAGAGAAAGGCAGTTACTCTCTCATCTGACGATACACTCCCACATTCTTCTAACTTTTACATCTGGATAGTACTTTTATTATGGTTCCTATTTTGGAAGGCCCTATAATAAATGGTTTTATTGACATTGTCTATTACCTTTATAGTTTTCTTTTGTTGATAAGGAGAATAGGAATTGTTCATCTTCCCTGTGTTCAAGATATACATCTATACATTCATTTCATGGGAGGACATGCATTATTAGCTCTATGCCTGGCACAGAGTGAGAGTAACATTGGAACCTCAAGACCAGCATTTCTGAGGCTGCGTGTGTGGTGTTTCAAAGACGCAGGGGAGAAAAACTAGGTCACTGTATTTGAACATCCAAATATAACCCCCATACTCACCATCCCAACCATTTTGCTCATTATTCAATGAATGCTACTAAAAAATGTTTAAATAATAGAAACTTAATATAATATCAGAGTTGAACAAACTATGCAGGAAAGTGGAAAATTGGGACTTACTTCTCCAATTAACTACCAGATATTTGATGTTACTTTAAACAGAATAGAGTACCCATTCAGGTTTCTGCTTTATGGCTTTGTTTTTTCCTGTGTGTCTGGATAGTTTTAAAAAGTTATCCTTGCTAATTTTCCATATTGTTTTTGCTTACAGCCTTTTAGAATATGTAATCAAAACCCTTAGCATTCCTTTGGTATATAAAACTAAGGCATATTGGAATTTTTAAAAAGATGTACTGATCAGGGCTCTGATACTACTTCTAATAAGTTGAAAATAGACAAAATTCCATGAAGGTTTCTAATATTTTGTGTATTGTGCAAGCTATATTATTTTTGAGAAGACAAACATCACGTGCTTCCTGTCTCAGCCCACCACCACACAGCTATGCAGAGAGTAGAGGGGAGAAGCAGTTTCCCTGATCATTATAAACCAAACCTAAATGTACTTCTTCAGGATGAGCTTGAAACGTTACCTTGCTCTTGCTTCTGATGAATCCCTGGGCTTTACAGGGCTCACACTTTTCTCTTGATAACTATAACCAGCATTTTCACAATGATGATGGGAGGTTGCTGAAATGGGAAAAGATTGCAAATGCTGCATGCTGTCAACCTCCTGTGCTCCAGAGAGAGATTTCTTCACTCTGTTCTTAACTGCTTTTCACAGTAGGTGGAATGGCTAAGAGACTGGAAAGCCTGGTACCTTCCTTGAGCTGCATTTTACTGCTGAGTCAGGTCAAGCTTCAGACTTACAATCTGCTTTAAAGACAGATTTAGGAGTCTAGAAACCCCATTTAACGTTGTAAACCTAAATGAATACTCCAGCAATGTATACCACCAGAAACCCACCAGGGATAGACACTGGACTCTTTATTGGGTATTTGCCTAATAAATTAAAAAAATGAATGCTATTGCTTCAGCATTTATGACTCCATTGGCAGAAGCAAGGAGTGGAGGGGGTGTGACTAGCAATGGTAATAAATTAAAATCTAGATAGTAAAGTGAAACGGGCACCCCAGGGCTTCCCTTTGAACTGTTGTGAATCCTTATCTCTTGAAATGTGGTGGCATTGATGCTTTTCTAACCCTTGTAATGCCAGCAGGTATTCTGAGTTGTATAGTTTCTTAAGCTTCAGAAAGCCGAGTAAGTTCTGCCTTCATAGGGTTATCCTATACCTACTAGGTTGGTTGTATTTCTGGTAATGCAGACATTCATATAAGTAAACATTAAAATATGGCTTATGCTTAAGACAGGTTTAAAGTCTATTTGGAGAAATATAAAACCATATAAAATGAGTAAAATATAAGTCAAGATTCAATAGCTGTCAGATAAGTAGCAGATAAAAAGCATGATAACCATTTAAAGGAATGAGAGACTTTATGCACTATAGTGAGGAAGAAAAGACACAAACAGAGAGGAATAATTGCTAAAATCAACTAGGCAATTCATATACACTGTTGGTAGGAGTGTAAATTGGTATAGATATTTAGAAAAACAAGTGGACATAATCAATTAATATTATAGATGGGCATAATTTTCCATCCAGCAATAGCCTTTCTTGAAGTCTGCTCTAGTGAACTTCCACAAGTTTGCAGGATTCATTTTCCAAGATGTTAAATGTAGCAGAGACTAGAATGGTGCAAGATGACCATCATCAGCTTATTCACTAATAGAATGTCTGTACAGTTAAGTGTGTGCATAATCTTATGCACATATGAAAAATGATCTGATCATTCTACATTAGAAACATAGAAAGATATTCAAGATATGATGTTAAATAAACAAAATTACATGTAACACAATAATACATAAAACATATAAAGCAATATGCACATATGTACAAAAACAGAAAAAAAATAGAAGGAGCTATACCACATCATTGGTAGAGGACCCTTTTGGGCAGACGCCTAGGTTTGGGGATATATTTCAATAGGACATAAGCTTTAGCTATGCATGTATTTATATTACTTACCTAATTACATTTTCATAATTTTAAAAAGTCTTTAATCCATTTAGCCAAAAGAGAAAGCTAGGAATAGATTTTCAGATGTGGGGATCAGCAAGATGCCTGAAAAAAGAAAAGTAAATGTGCACTCAACTCCCAGACTGATTCTCAACTCCCTCTTGTTCAACACTTCCAGTTTGGTTCCTCTCAAGTGTTGCTATCTAAAATGCAAACATGATTGGGTTACTCTTTTGCATCCTCAAGTCTAAAATCCTCCACATGTCCTTCAAAATGGTCTTTAAAATTCTCCCCTTCTTGTTGCTCTCTGGTTTCTTCTTTTGCCAAACCCTTTCCTGCACTCTCAACTGCAGCTTTGTGCCTGTATCACCTTGTTTATACTTCAATATTTTTGTCTATGGTACTGGAATGAGTCTGTCCATCTTGGCCACCTACTGACCCTCAGGGCTGTAAGTCCTTGAGAAAGAGGAAGTCTTTCTTAACAGTGTAACTTCTGGTACTGAATTTTGCCTACATTTTCGGCTGTGAATATGACTATTATCTAAGTCATTTTCTTGGATTTATTTTTTCCAGGCCTGTTGGCCTTGCATGACTTAAATTACTTATGGGATGTCTTAGTTAGGTTTTCAGAGCCAATGGTTGTAAGAGAGCAGATTTAATAGGGGACATTTATAGAATACAATATTCACCCAGAAGCCAAATGCAGAAGGTGCCGAATGTCCATCTAGGCACCAGAGACTCAAAAGATCCAACTGAGGGCTGGGAGCCCACAGAACTGTCCCATGTTGGTCCATGCCTGCACATGATGGCTGAAAAGATCCCTGAAACCAGGATGCAATGCTTGCAGCAGAGATGACAACCAGAGCTCCTCCGAAGCAACAGCAGCCATCCTTGATGACAACAAGGCCCTGAGCTCCTTCCTTGACAAGGACAGCTGAGCTCCTATTGGAAGAACCAGCCACAGCAGAGCTTCTCCTGGGGAACAGCCCACCAACTAGCTATGGCTCTCACTCTGTCTTTCTCAAGGACTTACAGCCCTGAGGGTCAGTAGGTGGCCAAGATGGACAGACTCATTCCAGTACCATAGACAAAAATATTGAAGTATAAACAAGGTGATACAGGCACAACTAGCTATGGCTCTCACTCAGCAACAACCCTCAGGTGGATCTCATACTCCTAGCATCACACCAACTCAGTCCGGCTGGGTGTTCTGACTCAAGTTGACCACATTAGGTCCACCACATGGGACTTTGTTTGGCAAAAATTAATTCATTCACTCACAATTTCATTCAGCCACAAATTAGGTACTTGCTCCATTCCAGGCACTGTGCTGGGTGCTAGACATAATCAAAGACATAATCAAAGAAGACATGTTTCCCATTGTCAGCAATCTTACATTAGATGTTCATGTGTCTGGCTTTCCCAGCCTAGCAGCAGACACATGAACAAACAAGGCCAGATATCCTCTTCACCACGCCTGTCACTAAAATCTTGAGTAGAGGTACACAAAGACAAATGTTTTGGTTGCTTCCAAAGTGGCAAGCAGCCAGCTGGTGGTTTGGACAGAGGTGCTCCAATCAGTGTCCACACAGCATTTCCCGTCTTTGTACTCATCCCTGAAGGTAGGACAGTGGGGTGGGCTGTATATAAAGAAATTTAAGTTTAATTAAGACTGTATTAATACTAAAAACACAAATTCATCACCTTGTTTATTGTTTAGTGTGAATAGTCAATGAGAATGAAAATACTTTTTCTTGCTAGGCAGACTCTCTCCTAGCTGCATATCTCAGGGCTGCTGCATTAGTGCCCATCTCCAATGCTCTCTTCTTCTCATGAAAACCATTTCAAATCTCCATATCAATAAGTGGCTTTTTTCACCCTCACTCCAACCCGCAGCATACTCACTTCCTCCACTGAATGTCAAAGCAGAGCACTTGCATAGTGTTGAGGGTACAAGCTACGATCCGAGGCAGAGGGACGTGTGTTCACAGCACTGGCCCTGCAGCCACAGATTATGTGATCTTGGGAAACTTCTTCACTTCTCTGAATCTCATTTTCAAACTCTGCAAATTGTGTATATTAACTAGCTTCTTAGTGTTTATTTTGAAGCCCAAACAAGAAAATGGTGAAATGCACACTGGTGAACAAGTAACTATTTAATTATTGATGGCAGTTTTTAATGTTAATATTTGTGTATTTGTCATTAATGATATCTATTAGTGCTTTCTTTAATATTTAT
Source organism: Hystrix cristata (assembly GCA_004026905.1). NCBI lineage: Eukaryota > Metazoa > Chordata > Mammalia > Rodentia > Hystricidae > Hystrix > Hystrix cristata. The sequence continues at coordinate 99,686 of PVJO010001524.1, forward strand.
AAAAATCTATATTCTTTTTTTTTTATGCCTCAAGAGAACATAAAGAACTTCATTGTTTTTTGTTCATCAATGTATACAAAGTACCTAGCACAGATTATTTCTGGTAGTTTTAGAATAAGTTTTTATTACTCATATTTTTCTGTTAGTCTATTATTCTGTCTTATGTTTGCTGTTTCAGGCCATAAGGCCAAAGCTGTTCATTCATGCATGCTGAGCACCTAGCACAGTGTTTGGGAGAGTGTAGAAACTCAATATGCACTACTGAATGAATAAGTGAAGAAAATAAAGATGCATTGTCCCAATTGTTCTTTTAAATAGAAACTTTCTTGATGGCAGACACTGTGGCTTATCTTTGTAACCATGGAGGCTAATGGGTGTCCAGTAAACATTTGCTGAATTTATTCTGTTAAAATTGAGAGAAGGGATTTGTAATTTAATTACAGAATTGCAATAAGATGAGTTCATTTCGCTACCCTTTCTATTTTCTGTCTGTCTTGGTTTATTTTTAGCATCTATTGTAGGACCTGGCATGAGACTCTATCAACAGGAAGACCAGAGGGATTAGCTCAGTGGGAACTGAATTATTGTCCCCAGTAAGACTCAACAACATCCCTTCCTAATTCTTACTCGGCTCCCATAACTGCAGCATGGCAGGTGGGAGAAGCAAATCACATTGTGTTCCTGCTTCCTTACCTAGCATTACATTTGTTTATGACAGGAAAAATGAGCAAGAAAGAGAGATTAGATGGGGGTGGTGTGGGCTCGCACTGGGCAGCAGGTGTTGGGAAGGAGAGATTGGCTTTAGTTGGGAGTTGTGGTGCTAGAAGGGGCTGTTTATGGGGACATGTGAATCTCGGGACCCCTGAAGACCAGCTAGTTTCACTGTACTCTTTGCTCCCAAAGACTAGTTTTTGATTCTCCATGCAGTGGTGAAGGAAGAGAGAAGTTTGACACTGAGCTAGTCTTACTGGCCTTCTTGAGGTCTAGGATTATTTTCTGATTGCTTTACCCATGAAATGACGCTGGGTCCACCATTGGTGTTGTCGACCTGTCCTTACTCTCCTAATGAGACACCACGAGGGGAGCAGACAATGGTGTACACCAGAGTGGGGAGCAGTCATTGCAACAGTGAGCTAACTGGGTTTCCCAGTTAGGTTTAATTTGCAATAAATGACTACTTCTCACTCCCACTTGGCAGGTAACTTTATGCAGGGCAACATGAACAGTACAAGGATTTGGACTGTAATCCCAACCCTATTAAAGTCCTACCATCACTAGGACAGTCCCTTATTAGCTGTGTGGCCTTGGAAAAATCATTAAACTTCTCTAGGTTTCAACTGTAAATACATAATCCCTCTTCGATGACTTGGACTTTTGATGTCTCTTGTGACTCTCAGATTGTCATATCATGAAACTACTTCAGGTAGTCCTGGACTAGATTAATTGTGGTGATAGTCTCACCGTTAATTCTCTTTCATTTCAGTTTTTCCCCGAAGACCTTGGTTGTGTGAACAAATATCTAGTCAGAGCCACGTACTTTGGGAGAAACTGGAAAATAGGGACTCTGGACAAATCACTTAACCAGTGCCTTCTTGGATGGATAACAGAGCTCTGAAGATGCTTGAATGACTTGTAGAGGAACACTCACTGTGGCATAGTCTGAACAGCCAGCCAATGAAAACAACTCAGTGTTCATCAACAGAGCAATGCATGGAGAAGCTGACACACTAATGCAAAAGAATTATATATGGAAATGAATAGGAACAAACTACTGACACAAAGACAGGGAATGTGACTTAGGTGTTGGAGCACCGCCTAGCACGTACGAGGCTCTGAGTTTGATCTCTAGCACAAGAAAAACAAAAAACATCCCCTGCCCCCCAAAAAAAACAAAGCAAGAAAATAAAGCAAAGAGCACACAAAAATACTGATACATGCAGCAACATGGTTCAATCTCACAGACATTAAGTTATACGAAAGAAACCCAATGTAAAAGAGTACTTCCAGTCTGGTATCATTTCTGTGAATTTAGAGAACCGGCAAAACTGAGAGTGATAGAAGTTAAGGTTGTTCTTACCGTGTGGGAAACTGTAGAGAGCACGCGGTTGTGGAAATGTGCTATATCTTGATCTGGTGATATAAATTGAGTGTTTGCACTTGTAAAATATCATCTTATGCTTAAGATTAGGACACTTGACATATGCTATTTCTCAAGAAAAATGTTTGTGTATTTGTGCGTGCTTATAATTATTTAGTGACATATTTTCTTTTTCATACAACAGAAAATATAAAAAAATGAAGTTTTTCTTCAGTGAACGAGTTTTCAGTAGTATCACCATCAAAAGGAAATAGCTTCAGATTTAGGTCCCTTTAGGCTGCATTACATTTATGATTATTAGGAAATTGCTTCTAAACAAGACCAACTCCTACTTAACTAACAGTTAGTCTTTGGTGATCCTGGAAGCTGAATATGAGTCAAAAGAAATTTATTTTGACAGATCAAATTGTATTGACATTTCAGTAATGAGCTCTGTGACTCATTAGTTAGCGCAGGAAAGAATATAGTAGATGATCAATCACTGAAGCTCATTCAGAACCACCTTTTAAAATGTGGAGCTCTTGTGCTAAATACACAATGAGACTCATTAATTAAGAGGTAGCAGTAGCCTCTCTATACTTTAAAAATATATTTTGATTTATCCTTTGACTCATAAATTAAGGCCAAAGACAAAGAAAGTTATTATCAGCAATAATCCTTCAAAACTTTAAAAAGTGTGTGTAGTTCTAGAGTATTTTTCATTTTTCTTTTTTAAATTTGATATTTATTGGCTAATAAAATATAAAACCACAGGATGATAGAGGCTTATAATTTATTAATTTGAAAATACATGGACATAATTCTTAATGATAGGATCAACATTGCTGGAAAACCTATTGGTTTATTTTTGTAGTCCCCAAATGATTGAGTTGAGATAGGAAGATTAATGTGAGTGAATTTTCAATGCTACGCTTTTACTTTTCTACCAAGATAGTAAAATTCAACATTTATTACACTCTTTGGCTTTTCAGGTGAGAGAAGGGGAAAAAAAAAGGGAAATAGTATTGAGGCAGGATTAAAAATATAAAGATAGGTAAAAAGGAGACAAGGTAACTGAATTTTTTGTCTCTATTCTTACCTTAAAGCCCTGAGTCAGACCCCTGCTCAGCTTTGCACTAGTAATGTTAACATTTAGGAAAAATTGGCAAAAACAAGGATTATTAATCCTAAAGTTAATTAGCCTACATCATCCTCCTTCAAGACTGAGGATACCAAGTACCAAGATAAGGATAATTAATTTTCAGGATTTGCAGAAATATCTGATTTCTAATTTTTGCAACATCCAGTTCCAATCCCCTGCTCCAATGCCTAGAAGTCCCCAGCCGCTGTCCTAAATCTGCAGTCTTCTCCATTTCCAGGAAAATTAGAGCTTCCCAGACCACGCCATGCTGAGGGCAGCCTTCCCAAAAAGACAATCATCCATTGGAACTGAATTGCCCCACAAGCCATAAGAGTCTTCTGGAGCTAAGAAAACCAGAACCAAGATAATGATCAACTAGACCCTGGTGCACTTCCATTAATCCATAAAAACTGGCCTTGTGCTTTTGTGAGTGGGCCAGTCCGGGCCTCTGCATCAGAGTGACTCCCTTTAGCTTCTCAACCTGGAGTCTTTTTCATATTCTCCCTTGTTTTTTAACTCTGCCTAATAAAGCTAGCTATGCCTCACACTGATCCATTCCATCCTGTGACAGTAAGCGTTCGCTTAATAAGGACCAGGTAAAAGATGGCATGTAATACTGTTGAAGAATTTTTTCTTCCACATATATTTCTCTGCTCAGTGTGGTAGAATATAATAGAAACTTTGGAGGGAGATGACACAAGCATAGGAACATCAGGATCTGTTGAAGTATTGTACTAAGCGAAACCCTGAAGCCCACATCTTTATTAAAATATCTGGGAAACACATTTCCTTTCAGTCTACTTAATTCTAAAAAGATGCTAAAGCCAAGATCATTATGTAGCAAATGGTTTTGTAACAGCCTCTCCCAGGAGTCCAGGATTATTTGAAGGGCAAGCTTTCTCATTTTCCTCCACTTTCTAGAGAAGTACGGAGAGAAAGAGTGTGGGAATGCTTTTTCTCAGGAGGAATACATGTACATTATAGAAATGTTAAGAAAACAGCAGCAACAACAACAACACACTTGATCTTAACCAAAAGGCCGAGAAGTGATAGCAACAACAACAATAATAAATTCTTCCCAGTAAAGAAATCTTTGTCATTCCTCAGTTTAGTATTTAACACACTGCATGTCTGTAGAGAATGGAACCACAGTTGCATTGAGGTTCCAGTATAAGGAACTAATGAAGTCATTTTAAAGATAATTATTCACTATTCTTTTTTTTTTTTTTAATTTTATTTTAAACCAAGAACATGTATTGGTACATTCTACATACAATGGTCACATTCATTACATTAATTCTGTACCTATTATTCACTATTCTTTGAAAGAAAAAGAATTCTCTGCAGGGGATACCATGCCACCCTTGTTTTACAAATGAAAAAGCTAAAGATAAGTAAAGATACTTGCTCAAGTCATCTTAATGTTTCTCTAACATTTTTTTCTGGACCATGTACACTAGCACTGCCTGAGAACTTGTTCAGAATGCAAATCCTTGCCCCAGACCTACTGAATCAGAGGTCTGGAAATGGGGCCAACCAATCTGCTTTACTAAACCATCCAGAGAAGGTTGAAACATCTAAAATTTGAGAAGTGGGATTCTAAGTTTTTAAAGAGGGAAATTAAAGTTTAACACTTACAACCAACTTCTTGCTAGAAGTCTTAGATTTCATAATCCCTAGTCACAGACCTGGATAGAGAGTCAGAACCCAAAACTTATCAGTCCTTATACAATCTCAGAAAATTCATGTCACTTATATTGTTACTGGACAGGGTCCCATGAGGTTCCCCACAGTGAAGATGGGGAACCTCAATTCACCCAACCCATGGGGTATGCTGTAGGTTTTCTGACTTCCATCACAGAAAAAAAATCTTCAAGACATGAAAGTGAGAGGCTTTAGAGGTTTAGCAGGCAGATAAAAGCATACATTCAGAGAATGGGTGTGGGACTCAGAGAGAGGTAACCTATGGCCTGGAGCTGGGTATATTTATGTGATCGTGGGGGTATCTTCAAGAAGGATGACCTAGGATGTGTATGTTTACTGTCTGTCAGGTTACTCAATGATTAGGCTAAATTAGAGGGAACATTATTCACAAGTGTTTGAAGCTGAAATGTGGTGCCTACTTAAAAGTACACTTTCTGAAAGACAGAAATTGGTGGGAAGAACTGCAATTTACAGTTGAAAAGCATGGATTTGGAGCCTAAGTTGTACACTTATTGTGCCCTTAAGTCCCTTAAGAATTTTTTTGAATGAGTTCTGTGGAGGAGAAAAACACTTGAGTAACATTTGTGTCCTGAAGCTGCAGTTTCTCTTAAAAGTACAGTTTTCATTATGATTGTCTCTGTCTCCTTTCTACCTATTTTGATTTCTTATACCCCACCTTAATATGATGTTAAAGTAGCTGTCTTAGTCATTTCCTGTCACTGAGATGTAATACCTGACACCCAAAACCTGAAGGAGGAAAGGGTTATTTTACTCACTTTCAATATATGGTCAGCAGACTCCAAAGCAGAAAGAGAATGGCACTGGGGCATACAGAAGAAAAGGTGTTCAACCCATGGCAGGCTAGGAAGCAAGGAGAGATGGGAGGATCCAGGGATAAGAATATAACCTTCCAGGTCATGCCCCCAGTGACCTACCTCCTATCAGCACACTCAGCTGCTGAACTCAAGAATGATACAATCATCGTCCATATATGTGAGAATTTGGTGGGATATTTTAGATCAAATTATAAAATTCCACCCCTGACCCCCCACCCAAATCCATGTTCCTCTCATTATACAAAAAGCATTTAGCTCATCTCTAAGAGTTGCCAAAGTCTTAACTGCTCCAGAATTGCTGAATGACCCAAGTCACAAGTCTCCTCTGAGACTCAAGGCAAACTCTTGGCTCTAAGCCTCTGTAAAAATAAGAAAAGAAACTTAAACATTGAGGACATACTATAGCACAATGTAATCATTAAGTCTTAGTCATTTTTCTCATCACTGAGACACAATACCTGATTTCTCCAAGTTAAAGGAGGAGATGTTTACTTTGGCTGATGTTTCGGTCCATACTTGGTTGGCTTTGAGGCAGAATAGCAAGGCAGAGGAGAGCTGCTCATAGTATGGCAGACAGAAAGCAGAGAAAGTGAAGGAAGGCTGAGGGAAGGAAGATGAACTCTTCTAGGTCACACTCCCCAGTGACCTACTTCTTCCAAACAGACCTCACCACCAACAGTAAGTCAACTATAAATCCCATAATTCAATCACCTTCCAAAAGCCTCACCCATGATGACATGAGGCTTTGGGGGGAACATCTTGATATAAACGGTAGCACATTTCTATCCCCAAAGAATAGGAATATGCTAGAGAGAAATGGCAACAAAGCAACTTTGAAACTGAGCATGGCAAACATTATATACTATAGTTCTATGTATAGCACCTGGGTCAAGTTGTTGCAGGCTGTGAGCTACAAAGCCACTGCCAGTTGCCTACCTGGGATTAAGGCAAGCAGTTATTATCTTTGTGAATGTGGCCTCAGTTTACTGAAATTTTCCACTGGACATGTCCTGGATGTGAGGAATATGCAGATGCTCCAGTGTGAGTACTGGTGTGGGTTTCATGTTGTCAGGCATTGTCTTACTCTGTGACTTCTACTCTACCCAGCCAATAGTACTTGTACAGCTCTTTCTCCCCAAACTTCCTATGCTATTCTTAGTCACTCTGACACTAACTTTCTCTGACCATTTCTAACATTATCGTCACAAAATACTTAAGGGTTTTGGAGCTGACAGGCAGGTTAGAAGTATTCTGTGTCAGGAGTCTCACTTCCAGCGGGACACAGGTGGAAGGAGATCCAGTGACTTGAGTGGGGTGAGCAGCTAGTGGGATCAGGAACTAGTAACTGGGCAGGTGTAGGCTTGGAGACTTGGATCCCTGAGTCAATGCTTGACTCCACAACAGACACTGTCTGCACTGAAGGGGTGGGGGAACATGTAGAGATGAAGGAAGGCTACCTGTGCCTCAGGGCACTTCATCTCAATTTTGGAAGCACAAAGAAAACAATTCAGTAGCTCTCTTGCCACTGAGGTTGAGGATAATTAAGATGATGCTAGCTTTCCAAAAGAAATGTATTATTTAAATTTCTATAAATTACCAATCAATTGTTTTGTATTCCATAATTTTGTCGTGCAAACCACAACTGAATGCCATATATTGCTAGATGTTAAGATCCATCACCACCATTTGTAATTCTTCTTATATAAGGGAATATATTGGTTCATGTTTGTTTTCTGATAGACCCGTTTATCTACTAACAGTAGCTGATTTTACATAGTTTTCTAACAGTTACTTATTATTTTAAAAATTAACCCATGAGTAGTGAAATCTTATCTCTCAAAGTAAATAAGCATCTACTTCAGCATTTTCTAGACTTTTAAAAAGAAAATTGTCCCCCAAATGAAATAATGCTGCCCAGTGCATGAAGGGGCTCCAGCAGGCAGACTCTCCAGCAACACCTTCTTCTAATGCTCTTCCCTACACGGCTTCGCTGCAGGAGCTCCCCTCTCAGAATTTTTCTCAGCAACCTTCACTGTCATGAGATGTAGCTGATCTAGGCGGAGCTTACCTGGGCAGCTCTCCCTGGGCTGTCATCCAGGCTGGGCTCAGGTCTGCTCCTCCATGTGTCTCTCTGCAGATCCCAGGTTAAACAACTATCAGCAGGTGGAAGCAGGTGAGGAAGTGTAAGAGGGCAAGCTCTACACAAAGCACATTTGAAGTTTCTGTTCACATTGTATCTGCTAATAATTCACTGGCCAGATGCTTGGTATCATCTACGTAAGACCGTGTTCCAGGAGAATGAAGACTTTGGAACATGACTTCAATCAACCATAAAATCCTACCCTACAGAGTTCTCAGAGCTAATTCTGTATAATTCATAAGAGAACAAACAGCTCAAAAGCCTTGCATGAATTCCTACCATCTCATTTTGCAAATGGGCAAAACTGAGGTTTGGAGAGATGACTGATCTCTTCAGCTGGAGACAGGTCTGGAACCCTGGTGAGCTCCTCAATGTTCAGGTGTTTGTCCAACACAGTATAAAAGGACTCCTTTCAAAAAGTGCTGAGTTGCTTGAATTAAATAGCAGCATTTTAAACATAAATGTGAGCATACCAAGTTCTTTCCACTTTGCTTTATTGTTTTAATACAGAGACACAGAGATGGCCGGGTACAGTGTCGGTAATGGGGACTTGTTCTTCCAAGATCTGACATTTACTGGCAGTGTAGCTTTGCACACTATATTTTCTTCTTTAAACATCTTCTCTTACACTTATCAAACAGGATAATAATGATGCTCTCAGAGAGTTGTTGTGAGAATATCATATCTGACACTCAATAATTGTGAATTTTTTTGTTGGCTTATCATTCAGTAGCCAAGAGCTATGTTTTCCTCTTGTATATTATTAGGAAAGTGTATGTATCCATTTTTCAGGAACGCATCTTCTTTTCCTAAATATTACAGAAAGAAGGCCAATTCCTAATGGAGCAAAAGGCAAAAAGGTCAGTCTTCTCTGCTCCATTCCCCGGGTTGTTTCTAATATGGAATTTCCTACAATGCAAAGTAAACCATTGAACTGACTGCCTTGAAGTTAAATTTCAAGATACAACGAGTATTTGTAACTGACAATGAGTCAGTGTAACTGACAATGAGTAAGTGTAACTGACAGCAAAATTCAAAATGTTTAAATAATTTATTCTGCAGCGGAATTTTTAAAGGTCATCTGGCCAGCAGGGTACCTTTTTAACATGTGGTTGATGAGGTTTCTCATTTTTTCTTGATGGTCAGATGGCACAATGAGAACCTCTGTGGCTTGCTTGTTTCACCGAATGTTTTATCGTTTTGCACTTCTCATTCTTCCTGAAACCAGTTCTTGTCCTGCCATCTGAATGTATCCATCTACTCATTAGTCTGTCAAAATGCCATTAACATTAGATTTCTTTTGAGAAGCAAATGCTTAATTTGTGGAAAGAAAATACATCTTAAAAATTTTCCTCATAGCTTATTTCTACAATTTTGATAAGTGTAGTTGTTTACATGAGATATATTAACACCAACTAGGTGTAGTGACTTGAATTATCTGTTGATTGAAACATTTTGTGAAAATCATTCTGATGACTGAAATAGAAGTAATGATGGAAATTCCTATACATGCCTTTACTCAAAATATAAACATATTTCTTGATATTTTGCGAACAGCCTTATATCCTGGATGCTTGTAGCATCTGCTGCCTTGAATTATGTATTTCAAATACTCTTCTTCTTGCATCTTGGAACTTCTAGAGATCCTTTTGCGTTCCTTTAGCTTAACATAAAGCTTCACAGAATATTGGGTAGAAGGAGATCAGTAAATGTTTGAACCAAGTATAAATAATACTTATAACTAGGTAGATGTGTTCCCTGATAGTTTTTGTTATATTGAAAGTGGAGCACTACTAGGAAATTAAAAGAAATGGGAAGCGTTGAATCAAATTTTTGCACTCAGTGCATTCACATTCCTTTTATTTTTCCCTCCATTTATTTACTACCTTTCATTAGTCCAATAGGACTATTTTGCCAGCAACAATGTTTCTCTTAATGTGTTCTACAGTGATAGATAACAGGGGGGCCTTTACCTCACACATTGATTTTTTTTTAAATTCAGATTATATTGACGTGTAGTATGCTTGTAAAATAATGCATTAGGCACAAAAGGAACATAGATTAAAAAAAAAAAGCCACATAGATTAAGAAGCAGAAAACCAACAATACCCCAAAAGTTAATCTCATGCCTCTTCTGGTTCCTACCTCCCAAAAGATAGCCATTGTCCTGTCTTTTAATTCTACAAAAGAGTCTTGCTTCTGAATATTATATAAAAATAGAATAATAAAATATATCCTTTTCTGTCAGGTGTATTTTGTTCAAAATTTTATATGAGACATTTATTTATTTTATTACCTATACTACTAACTGAATAGATTTCATTAATGTATATTGTTACATGTTTGACAAAATTACATTTTAATTATCCATTCAATTCTTGATAAGCATTTGGGGTTGTTTCAGGATTTTAGTTATTTCTTATGGTTATTACAAATACTGCTACTAGGTGTATTTTAGTACCTGATTTTAATAAGCATACAAATGAATTCAAATATGAAAATATAGGAGTGGAAATGTCATTACGAGTTATTAATATGCTCAACTTTAGTAGATAATACTGTAAAGCTTTTGAAAATGGTTGTATCAATTTACTTATGCTCACTCTAAGGGTAGTAAAGAGCTCTAGTTGCTCCCCACACTTAGCACTTTTAATATTGTCATATTTTTCATTTTAGGCAACTTAATAGGTGCTTTTTCTTGGTTACTCATGTTGAGTACCTCTTCATCTACTTATGTGCTGTATATCCTCTTTGTAAAGTGACTGCCTTTTATACATGTTTACATTCAGTACATGCTGGTATATGCTGGCTTTTTCTTTCTGGTTAGTAGAAGTTCCTAATATTTTCTGGATATGAATCTCTTATTGGATATTTTCATTTTGAATATCTTCTTACCCAGTTGATTGGTCTTTTAATCTCTTGATTATATCTTTAATGAAGATATAAACCTGCTGTAAATAGGGATGGAGGGAACAGAGGGGAGGGGTGGGGAAGAAGGAGGAAAACCAAGATGCACCATGTACAAGTAGAAAATAAATGAGATGAATGTAATCATTATATGTACATTGTACCAACACATGTTCTTGGTTTAAAAAAAAAAAGATCTTTGTTTTATGATTTATTTAGAATGATTTCTTTGCAGTTATGGATTTATGCTTCATGAATAAGAAGCATTTCCTCAATCATCATTATATGCTCTTCCACTCTCTAGGAATTTTTTGCTTGATTTTTTGGAATGTAGATCTCATATTTGTCTAATTTGTTTGCATAGAATGATGAGTTCAGCTTAAATTAAACTGTATATCCAATTGACCTCAAAACTGTACCATTGTTCAACTTGTGATTTTTATATTTTGTGCTATAATTTTTCAATTAATTTAAAAATAAGTCTTTAAAACCAGTTATGTGAGCCTCTAGGTTTGTTTGCCTTCTTTAAGATGGTCCTGGATACTTTTTGTCATTTTTTATTCCTGTATAAATTTAGAGCTGGAGTTTCAAGAATTACAAAAACAAAATGAAAGCCTACCAAGATTTGCACTGTTATTGTCCCACATCTATAAATAATTTTGGAGACTCAATGACTTTAAAATATTGAGTGAAATGTAAGAAGAAATCTTTCATGTCTGTGTTTTATACTCTGAGAAACTAGTTCAAAGATAATGATGCACAGTGTATTAATTATTCTTATTCTCTTATTACTTTGTTATTAAAATTTGATTTACTGTCACATAAAAATAAAAAATATTGAGTCTTTAAATCCATGTATGTTTAAAATATTGAGTAATATTTTAAAACTATCAAGTCTCTCCAAATTTATTTATGGATGTGGGACAATCACAGTCCAAATCTCAGTAGGCTTTTGAACTAGCTAACCCCTTTTAAGTCTCTTTCCAAAAGTTAAAATCATCATATTACAGGGATACACTCATACCCATGCTTATGGCAGCACAATTTATAATAGAGCTTGGAAACAGCATATATGTCCATCAACAGATGAATGGACATGGAAAATGTGGTATTTATACACATTGGAGCACCACTCTACCATAAAGAAGGACAAATTTAAGGCATTTGTAGGTAAATGTATGCAACTTGAGAACATAATGTTAAATAAAGTAAGTCATCGCATAAGTGCTCTAAGGTTAAAAAATGAAAATGAAAATAAAGAACAATGAAAAAGTAAATATATAATAAGGAAAAGATTGCACAAAATAATCATATAGGTTAAATACACATATCATTATTTATTACTAAAAAGGGAACTTAACCTTAAAATAAGTATCTACAAAAATGCAGAAAACAAAATTAGTAAGATATTAAGGTTTTTTTCCCCCTAAAGTTAAAAAGAAAAGATAAAGACCTGTACTGTTGTCATTTATTTTCAATAGAAGATCCTAGCCAATGTAATAAATATCATGTGGTTTCTCTTATACGGAACAATCAAATATATATATATACAAATACATACATACACATACATACATAAACACACATACAAATAAAGAAGGAAATAGAAGGTGGATAAACAGGAAATAGGGAGAAGTTCAAATAAATCCCTAAATTGCCTACTTGGCCTTTTAAAAGCATTTAAATATATATGTCAATTTATTTCATTTATACTACTAGCTTCTCTTAGTTCATTGTAATGAAAATTGTGTACTATTATCTGTTCATTTCTTTTTTGTAAGAGAGAATTTTTATGTCTATGTCTTGTACTCTGAACAACTGTTTTGAAGATGATACACAATGTATTGTTTTTTATTCTCTCCTTATAATTCTCTTATGAAATTTTGTTTTCACATAAAAAATTTTAAAAAACTTGAGTCTTTCAATCCATATGTGTTCCTTTCTTTAAGATTTCTTAGATTTTTCCCAATATTCTTTTGTAATTTTCGATGTGAAGTTCTTGTACTTCTTTTGTTAGATCTATCCTGAGGCAGTTGATGGTCTTAGAGTTATTTTACTTAGTATAGTTTCTAGGGTGTTCATTTTCCGTCTATTTTTCAGGAATTTAAGCACAATTCATTTTGTCTGGTGACATTCTTCCCAGTTTCATTGCTAAATTCATCCAGTCTGTAGATGATTCTCTTGAATATTTTGTGAAGAAAGTCATTTTAATGTGTCCTTTCTGGTTCTCAATTCTACCCTTACTACACCGGCCAGGATCTTCTGCTGAAAGTAAGTGATGCAACACAGTGCTTCATCAGCATTTTTAAATTTCAGGGAAAAATATCTTACTTAGTATCTTACTAATTACATGTTTTCTAGATTTTTGTAAATACTTATTTTAAGGTGAAGTTCCATTCTTAGTAGCAACTAATGATACTTGTATTTAACCTATGTGACTACTTTTTGTGCAATCTTTTCTTTATTCACTTATATATTTACCTTTTCATTGTTCTTTCTTTTCTTTTTTTTTTTTTAAATCTTAGAGCACTTTCCTTGGCTATACTGGGTATCTGCTTATAATGCAATATCTCAGTTTTTGCTCTTTGGAAATGAATACATTCTGTGTTTAATCTTAAAGGACAGTTTCAGCAAAGAAACAATTTTTGGCAGTAATTTCCACCAACATTTAAAGATGTCATACCATTTTCTTTTAGTTGTCATCATTGCTGTGGAAAAGTCAGCTCTAGTCTCATTGCTCTGTATTTATTTATTTATTTATTTATTTATTTATTTATTTATTTATTTATTTATTTATTTGGTCTTTTGAGACAGGGTCTTGCTATGTAGCCCAGGCCGGCCTCGACCTCACAGCCTCCTGCTTCGGCCTTCCGAGTGCAGCGATTACAGGTATGTGCCACCATACCCAGCTTCATTTGCTCTTTTATATATGGCTGCTGATAAGAAACTCCTTCTAATTTTTGTTTTTAGTAGTCATGCCATTCTGTTATTAGATGCAATGTTCTTTATATCTACGCTTCTTGGAATTTTGAACACTTGAAAAATTCGTAGCATAATACCCTTCACGAAATTTCAAGAATATGTGAATGTTATCCCTGTAATGGTCCCAGTCCTGTTATCGCCTCCCTGCAGGCATCCAGTTACACATATGCTCGACCTCTGTGCTGATTGGTGTAAGTCTGTGCCCCGGCCATGCTTCCAACTGCTTTTGTTCTCTAATTCTGCCTGCATCAAGATTAGCCTGTGCTGGAGGGAGGAAAGCACGTCATAAAATGGTGGCTTTCTCGCTGAAGTTTTTTTTTTTTTTTTCCCATCAGAATCTTGACCCCTCAAGTCATGGTGGTGTGATGAGCCCTCTGAATATTTCCAGACATTTATTTTTGTGATTTTCAATTTTATTTAACTTTTCTTATCGGTCTCTGAGAGAATGTCGTACGTTGCAAACTACCTTAGCAAGGAGCACAAGTCCCATGTTCATTTCAACTCAAAAACTCAATTCCACACACATTTATTAGTCCATAAAATTGTACAATTCAATTACTTTAAGTACAAGAGGTTTCTGTCCCAGAGATTCCACTCCGACTGGTTACATAAAACTACCGAACTGTTAGAAACTTGGCGGAAATAGTGAGGACGCTCCTCCGAGAAGCAGGCCTAACAGAAAATCTTTTTAAATGCAAAAAGACTGAAGTATAAGGAAACCAGAGAGAGGATATTCCAGTCATCATTTCATGACCTTTTCTATACCCAAGAGGAGGTATGCCACTAGGATTCGTCCACAAATCGTACACAAACAAGCTCAAGAGAGAAAAAAATGCCGAGGTTACGACTTCAAAGAAGGAAGAGGTCCCGGCCTTCTGTCGGGACAGAAATGGCCAGTGATGGGTACTTGCGACTCTTAACTTACTGAGGAATGCTGAGCAAGTAGTAAGTTACGTATCTGGTGAAGACTTTTTGTTTGTTTTTTTTTTTTAGTTAAAATTTTTACAAACTGAATGTGTTTTTCGCTTTTGATAATATTCATAATCAATATTAGATATGTGACACACAAAAGGTGGTATAACTTGCTTGATAGTTACAGTTTATTCTTTTCTGCAGAAGAAGGAGGGAAATACAGGATAAACTGACAGCAACAAGGGTTTCTATGGCTGACGAAGGGAGATTTTGACTGGTCTCTTACAGTTGCTAGTAACAAATTTCAAGACCTGATGAAACTCTATGGAAAGGTTGTTAGGCAGCTGATTATTGTAGTAGACACACTTTACAATCTTCCATTTCTTGGCTTATATGTCTAGAAATATGTTTTCTCACCTATAAAGAAAAATGTTCTTGTTTCATCAAAATGAAATCACTCTTTTCAGAATTTTATATATGAGGGCTGGGGATTTAGCTCAGTGGTTAGAGTGCTTGCCTTGCAAGTCCAAAGCCCTGAGTTCGATCCCCAGCACCAAAAAAAAAAAAAGAATTTTATATATGAATATAAATGTGGATGTAACATCCATATGTGGATGTTATGCTATAAGTATATACATGCATGTTATTTACATGTATGTATATTAATGTGTATATGTGTTATATATATGAATTATGTTGATTGAAAATTTGGGGGAAATTTTTAGAAAATTATCAAGTAATTGACTTCAATGAAAGTGGAGAGCTCTCTTCTAACTATATCCTATTTGGATAAGCTCAGCCACATGCTATGAAGTATTAACACTTCTGGTTTACTAAGAGAGAGAATTAAATTTGATGATTTAACTATCAGTATGACACATTACTTTGAAAATGTATTTTTAACTAAATAATGGCAACTTAAATTTTAAAACAAAAGTATGAAATCCTACAACTCCCAAATCTGCTTTATTTTAAACGTACTTTTACTCAGAATATTTCAAATAAAATAAGTACAAAAAATAATATGAAGTCTGTGGATTTTCTGAGGTCTCCCTTAAAGTTGGCTTAGAATATTACCATTTTGCTATGTTTATTTTTAGCACGTACTAGCGAAAATACTATAGAGTGGAAAGACAGACTGTAGAGTAGAAAGACATATAGCATGCATGTTGAAGCATGAAGTATGTTTAGTATTGGGGGAGCCCAACCGTCTCATAAACAGTGCAGAAGTAGTTCAATTTTCCTAATGGAGAGAGAAATGCTACATGGTGGGATTTTTACTTATCTACAACATTTTTTGCCTATTGTTTTTTAAAAAGCAAATTGTTAGAGCAATGCATATTTATTTACTGCAGAATCTTTATAAATGAGAAGACTACCTGAATGCCTTTTAAGAAATGCTAGTACTCAGAGATAGTTATTACTATTTTGATATCCTTCTACCTCTAAAAATTTATATTTAGTAAGGTATATATAATTATTTGCTAAATTAGTTATATACCTATCACACTATCTTAGCTAGATTTTACAGATTATTTTCATCATATTTTTAAATTAGTATTATTCATTAATATTTTTCAGACTTGAATTTGATTTCTAATGCAAAATTTGGATATAAGTGATTATATACTTATGTTACATACAAATACTGTATTTTACTTAACTGTTCCCTTATGATTAGATGTTTCAATTTTTTATGAATAATTTTGCACATATATATTTGTGATCATCCTTGAATAATTCCTTAGTACAAATATACAAATGTGTAATGAGTCAGTCAATGGGTGTGAACCATTTAAAACACTCAAAATATATTAAAAAATTACCCTCTAGAAAAGCTGTAAGGATAAACAATCTCATCATCATTTGTGAGCCATTTCTGTCACTCATCTTGGATAAAAGTTAGCAATTTCATAAATTAACTTTATCTGTCTGATAGATGAAAAATCATGATCTTGTTCATATGGGTGAAAAATTAGGCATGCATTGCCCATAGTAAATGACAATTGACACATTGCAAAGTTAAGTATGTCTCTGAGTGTCCACTGATGGATAAACAAATGGGTACAGAAAATGTACTATATATACATGATGGAATATTAGCCTTAAAAAATAAGGAAATCTTCTCATTTACAATGACATGTACGTTATGTGAGATAAACTAGGCAAACATAAATACATAATGTTGCTTGGGTGTAGAATGTAAAAAGTTCAACAGTAGAGTAGTGGTGAGCAAGGGTAGAGGAGGAAGGTGGGTGGGGTTGGGAAGATTTTGGTCAAAGGATACGAAATATCAGATAGCAGGAATAAATTCAGGCGATCTATTGTACTACACTGTTGCTGTGGTTAATAAATATATGCTGTATTCCTCAAATTACTAAAACTGATTTAAATGTTCTTGCCTCAAAAATAAGTACATGAAAAAATGCCTATGTTAATTAGCTCAATTTAGCCATCCCACAATTTATACATATTTCAAAACAATATGTTGTACTCTTTTTATGTATATTATAAATATATAGAGATGACATATAATTCTTATTTGTCAGTTAAAGATAAATTTTTAAAAGAAATAAAAACAAAGGAACAAAAAAGATCACAGTGCCAGAGAGGGCGGAATATTTCCGTGGATCTATTTTACAGGCTATCTTTATTCTAGAGTTGAGATTTCCTTTTTGCTAGGGCTTCAGGAAGTTCCTCTGCATATTACAAATGATCAAAGGAAAACTAATGATGAAAGAAACACTAAGTAAGATTGTTAGTTTGACAGCATGCAGGGTGATTGCTGTGGATTCTGGGAATGCATTTGATCCTACCTGGCTGCAAACACGTGGGACCTCAGTTTCCTCGAAGGTGGGATGATGAAATGTGGAACGATGATGTCTGTAATCCCCAGTAGTTTTAATCTGCAGTTTAGCTTTTGAATTGGATGAATTGTTGTTGTGCGGCTGTAAGTTTACACATCCCTGGCCTGTGGGCTCAATTGGTCATTTCCATGTGTTTTGTTTTATGGCCCATTGGTTATTTTAAGAAAATTGGAAACCAGTGTTGCACATAAATATAAGATTTTACATAATATCCATTTTTTTTTTATTTTCTTAAGACTCAGAAGATCTGATAACACTTGTCTGGAGGAGGGTGTTTTCCCTAAAGTATGAGCCTGAATGTCCAGTACTGTTTACCATTACATGTATATTGTTGCTTTCCTAATGCCAGATCTGATTTACTCATTTTCATGACCTTTTTTTCCCCTGCAAAGCCATGGGTTTGTTATTTCTCTCATGGCACCTGGTGCTCATTATGAAAATTAAAAAATAGTAGTTTGTATCTATGTGTATGACATAAGAAGTAAAAATCTATTAAAGCGAAGAATAATCAAATAGATGTGATGGCATTAGAGACAGATGAGGATAAAACTGAACAGTGAAAAACAATTAGAAACTTAAAGTCTCTTAAGTTTTGGATTTTTTTTTCTACCTCCCCTTCACCCTGTCCTTGGTTTGAGTAGAAGTTTTTCTGCAAATAGCAATGTACTCTTATGCTCTTTCCAATTATTTTATTACCTACTAGATTCTTTGGATGTTCTGGGGTGGAGTAAGGCAAGGAAGAAAGAAAGAAGAATGGACAAAGTCCATACTTTTGGGCGTGACATCTGTGGAGATGAAGACAACAGAGGTAGATTCCATCAGAGCATCTTCAGTGTCTAAAAAATCTATTCACCAAAAATAAATAAATAGCCATCTCATCTCATGCTGGTGATAGTCAATATCAGAAATCAAGGACTTCCCAGCATTCTGTTTCCATGCTAATGAAAGATTTGCTTTAGTTCTAATCTCACCTTTTGGAATGACTCTGCGTATTGACCTAAGACTTTGGTTTTGACACATTTGTCAATCTCTTAGACTCTAAGAGTGAGAAAATGCAACTATGATTAGACAACAGTGCAACACATCCTGAACAGTAAAGGGAGTCATTGTCTTCTGTTTACTTCTTGTCTTTGTGTGTGGTTCCTGTTGGAAGACGCAAACATACCAACTTTCCAGTTAAAATATTTCTAGAGAGTTCCGAGGACTATATACTAGGACCACTGAAGAGAAATAGTCTGTTAGAAAAAGAAGGTAAAAATAAATACTAAGGTGACAAGAGCAAACACAAAGCAAAAAGGAATTCTAGAATAACTTCCACTTTGTGGTATAATTTGTAAGAACAATTTCACTTATTCTCTTTGAAATAAACCACCACAAACTGAAAGTAATGTTCCAAAAATAAAGACTTATCAGTGATTGAGCTTGCAAAAGTATCTTAAGTATGACTTCTTTCCAGCAGGTTTTCTGTAAGGATGTGTTGAATGTGTTCACACAATTCCACCTGTGTTTGTTCAGCAGCAGGCAAGCACAAACTGCCTGAGTTGGAAGCCTGGATCTAAGGTGGTATTTAGCTATACACTCTTGGGCAGTTCAACCTTCAGTGCCTCACTTTCCTCATCTGAAACACAGGTATCTTCCCCTACCCTTTCATTTCCTTCCATAATACTCCATTTATATCTTCACATATGCCCGACAAGAAAAAAGTCTGAATTATTTGATTTTCTTGATTACATATTGCTTAGTTGAGTAGTGTACCAAGATTTGGTTTTATTTTTTTTAATTTCTCATTTGTTTTCCTCAGAATTAAAATTGGCCGATGTTCAAATTATCTTTGTGTTTTTTTAAAAATACTGTACATTGTTCTATTAAGAATATAGAGAACTCGAAAACGTGGACTATTTTAAAAGTGTAAAAAATAGTAAAAGAAACATGTAGGTGTCTATCTTCTCTAGTTAATAAATCTGCAATCTAAAATGTTACAAATACAATGAAAGAAGGAAAAATATTGAATGTCTATTCCTGGGGGTTTTTGTGAGACATCACCACCATATTACTCATTAGGGAGCCATTGAAGAAATATAAGTAAGAAAAGACTGGTGAAATTATCCAGTTCTTATATACATTTGGAGTCATATGTTTGACTCTATTCTGTATTAGCTGTGCAGTCCTGGATAAACCATTAAAACTACTCTAATGCTCAATTTCTTCATCTTTGAAATACGAATAATAACAGTTTTTATACTAATTTTGGGGGGAAGGGGTGCTAGGGATTAAACTCAGGGTCTTGTGCTTGCTGTGGAAGCACTCTACCACTTGAGCTAAGTCCCCAACCCAGCTAACATGGTTTTTGAGGAAATAAAGCTGAAGTGGAAAAAGGAAGAGTGGCCACATATCAAGGCAAGAGTCTTTACTGAGTTTGCCAGGCTTTAAACTTCACTCTCATGGTTACTTGCTGCGTGACCTTAAGCAAGTTTCTGAGCCTTGCTGTGGCCAACAAATTAATAATATACTGTATTTACAAAGAAGATTCACGTACGGTCAATATTTAAGATTCACATAAACTTAATATTTGAATTGTAAGCCATTTATAGTTCCCAGCTCAGAGTTTGACATTCGTTGGAGTTCATTGTGTATATAACAAATTACTTCTTATATGTATGTAATAGAATCATTGAATTTTACACTTTTTTCAACATTTTACCATTATTTAAAAATGCTGGGAACTCACCTTGTACATTTGCCTCTGTAATGGTACTTTTCCAGCAACATAAGTTTTGCTCATTTATTCTTCTATTTATTCACTTACAGGCCACTTACTTCTACTGCTGTGTATAGCACGCAGTTCTGATAACAAAGTGACAGTATTAACCAACTTTATCATTGAGGAAGTTTTCATAAAGTCCTAATTTCCCAGCAGCAGAACCTGAGTTTGGATTTTCCCTTGCCTTTTGTGTACTCCGTGTTCGACTACCAGAGCTTGTCTTCTATGCATGAATTGGTTCTTCCAATTTATCCAAGTCTACGGATTCCAGAAAATGACAGACTCATAGCTGACATAACAATCAGGCTGTCACGCTTCGAGAATTCTTGAGTAATCACAGACTTTGGGCATCTCTGAAGGGAAGCTGATGGTCTGAGCTGATGTACGTCTTACACAGCCACCTGTCTGTGATCATCACCCTCAAAACCTATGAGAGCAACACGGCACGTTTCCTCATGACCTCCACTCAATACAATGTGTTCACATCATTGTGTCATTGCACATTTTGTGCACACATGAAGGGAATGTTTTATGAGTGTTTCTCAGTCATTGGTGTTCAGGTGGCCATTGCAGGATGAGTTACCGAGCTGGCTCCCCAGGTAGAAAGGAAAATAGCAAGGAGCAGTGGTGTGTCAGTTCTCCCTAGAACACAGTGAATGTTGTGGCCCCGGGCGAGTATTCTGCGGCAGTGCATTGAAGTCACCTCTTTTTGAAAAATTGAAAAATGTGTACCTTTGTGCCACTTTTCCATTTTTCATCATTTTCATCCATTTCCATTCCTAAATAGTATTCGATTTATTAAAACATTTTCACCTTTAAGATGTATTTACATCCCATCTTAGAAAACCACACTGTAGAGATAAGTAAATTAGTGGGAGTTTACGGGCTCTGCAGTTAGTTAGATCTGGTGTGTGTTCTTGCTCTGTCTTTCAGTAGCTTTCCACAAACTTAGAAAATCCTTTTCTTGAGCTGTGTTTTGCTATTTATAAAGGGCTATTTCACTTGTGAAACCCCAAGCAGATGTGTTAAGAGGTACATTTCATATATGAGAGACAGTGTTGCCCAGGAGTGAACAGGACAGGTACTACAATGAACTGGGGTTCAATTCTGCTCCTGCCATGTACCAACTCAATGCTGTGGGAATTAACTCCCTATGTGCCTCAGTTTCTTAATCTGGAAAACAGGTTCCACATAAGACTTTGTGAAGAAATGAGTAAATCGATAGATTTAATGAACAAGAAACTGCATGTCATAAAACTCCAAATAGCTTGGCCATTATTGTGAGAAGTTAAACATTTTGACTTGGATTCTGAAGATACGATTAGACATGCTTTATCTAAATTCAAGGAACATTTAAGTCTAAAGGCCTAAATATAGGCATATTGATTCACCAGCTCCTGAAAAGTATAATTTTGGACAAAAGTTGAATAAACCATGAGCACGCTTGGCAAGTGACATCCACATTTCCAATTTCCTGATATAAATCGTTACCGCCCTGCATAAATGTGTGTTGTGAGTAGCTGTACGTTGCTGTGAGGGTCCTCAGCAACCTGAATGACGGGCTTGAGAGCTGCCCTCATCTGTGAGGGCCTCTTTAGTTGAAAAGCAAACTACTTTAATTTTTCAAGACACTCTGCCTTTTTAAGACCTAATTCTTAGAAAAGGGCTTGCTTGCTTTCTTTTCTTCTCTTTCCTTTTCTTTTTTGGTTAGACTCAGCACAATCTCATTGGCAGGTAGCCATGCCGGGCAGACAGTGTGAAAAGAGTATGCACCGCTCTTTGAAGGAGGCCTTGAGGAGTAAGAAATGGCAGAGATAATTAAATACAAATCCTGCCATCCGGTTCCTTTTGATGCTTTTCATATTTTATATATAATCTGCCACCTGCCAAGAGTTTGTTAAGTGTATTGAAGGGGCACCAGCTCTTCCGTGTAGAACATTTCTATACCTGGGGTATATGTTACCATCTGACTACTCTTTCTGACATAAACAACGCTCTTGCCCTTGGCTCCTTGACCAAGCCAGTCATGTCGACAGGAAAGTGAGCCTGGTTATCCATACCATCCCATCCAGTTAAAAACTACTCTTTCCCTACAGACTGCTTTCAGGTTTTGTTACCCTGTAGATCCTAGAGAAAAAATTATTTTTTTCTTCAAAAAAAATTTACTACTTGTACTCCAAATAAATCATTCCAAGTGAAGGACTATGTGCGAAATGTCCACTTTTAGGCCAGACCCCGACTACCTGATCTCAGTGTTTTTCTTATGACTTCTTGATCTATGAATTATTCTATACCATCCTGCAAATGGGAAAAATAGAACAGAAAATGTGAACCAGTTTTCAATCTCAATTTAAAAACCTTTTCATGTTTGTATTTTTCTCCCCTTAAGAATAGAGCAAAAGCTAGTTTAGATAATGAATTAGGTTTTGGTCCAAAATACATGTTGAATGAAATGATAATTTTGTGTCTTCAAGAGGATCTGGTGAAAGCATGTTTTGATTAGTTCAGCTTTTCTAAGTAAGGTAAAGTAATTGAGTCAGTGATGATGGTTAAAAACCCCATGTAAGTTAGTATAGATTAGGCAATACTACAATAATAAACACTATCAGTTTCCACAGTTTAATATAACAACATTTTATTTCTTGTACATCAAAATCTTCAGAAGGTCTTGGTGGATTTCAGGACAGGTGTCTTCTATGCAGTGGCTTAGTATCCCAGGATATTTTTATTTGGTGGCACCTTCACCTCAGTATGCTGATATGGCCACTGTAAAAGGGAAGAATATGTGAAGAACTGGATTCCTGCCAAACCCACTGGTAAAGACCTGCTTATTGACCCTACTTAATGGGAAGAGGGGAGGAGAAGTGGAGTGTGTCCATGGAGAGGAGAATGAGAAATATCAGCAAGATCGTATCTGTCAACCTGTCTTAGTTATTTTTTTCATTGCCGAAGCAAAATACCCAAGACCCACAAGTTAAGGGAGGAAAGGTTTATTTAGCTCACCCTTTGTAGAGGTTTCAGTACACAATCAGCTGGATCTGAGGCAGGGTGGCAAGGCGGACAGGCATCGCAGAGGGGAGACAGTTCATGGCAGCAGGCAGAAGGCAGCAAAGCAAGCAAGGGGCCGACTAGCCTCTTTCTGTCCCTTATATCTTATCCAGGCTACCTGCTTGTAAGTGGGTAGTACTCCCACTCTTAATCCTTGTGCCCCTTGATCCTAATAACACATCCTTGATCCCAGCAGAACTATGTTAAACCAATCAGTGGACTAATTTAGAAATCACACACTCTAGATCCAGCCAGCTCTGAAAACGCCCCATCTATGACCACATGAGAATTTTGGGGGACATCTAGGCATAAAGCATAACATACCCCTAGCCTATATTTGATAAAGACCTGGGCAGAAATAAGCCAACAAAACACAAGTCTCTGCTGTCACGGTAAAGATTTGTCAGAGCAAAAGTGCAGAAGGAGACTACTGTGTTAGGCTGTGCTAATAGACTAAACAATATTTGTCAGTGTTATAGCCTTTATATTAGGAGGTCGTTCAGAGATCCAGCACTGTTTGTCCAACACCTTTAACATGAGGTTTGCCCAGACTGTGTCCAGCTTGCCAGGTGGCTCTGGGAACTCGAGGGCCACTCACACTGGGGCTACAGGCAGGGAACTGGCTGCCTTGTTTCTCTTGTTTTCCCCTTTGACCATAAACTTCACTGGGTTAGCTTCTTTTTTATGTATATGGTTGGTGTTAAAGAAAACCAAATTCAGTTGAACCTCACAGATTGGCTGGGAAAGTCTAACCCATGTAAATTATTAGAATTAGCTTACAAAATCACTCTTTGCCTGAATCCTATTTGGAAAACAAAGAAGTACTAACAGGTGCAAATCTTTTACCTCCCAATCACAACTACCAAGTATCATGGCATATTTTCACTAGCTCCATTACTGATGGAAATACAAAGATGAGTTTGGTGAGGTCTGTTGTCTTTATAAAATCATAGTTTAGGGCAGAGGAAGGCACCTTCAATACACATAATTAGTGCAAAAAGAGAGACAAGTCCAAGATGCCTTTGGGTGAAGAAAAATGAATTATTAACTCTTGTGGATGCAGGTGGGAGTGAGATCAGGAAAGACTCTGCAGCAAGAAAAGATTGGATTTTTGTGTTGAACATTAAGTAGAATTTTTGGCAAGGAAGGCTGAACACCATGATGGGTTACCCAAAAGGGACTTTCTCAGGTCTCAGGCCCAGCAACTAATTTACTTTTATCTTGGACAAATAATGAAGCTTATAACCGATTAAGTTTCTTTCTTTGCTTTTTTTTCCCCTAGGAAGCACAAAGTACATTTGCGTCTCTAACAAAGAACTGTATGTAATGTTGTGGTATTTGTCTTTATTTTTTGACTGTAATCTTTTTTCCTCTCACCAAATCTCCTTCTCCCTCTGTTTTTAGAGCCCGGTGTATACTTCTCTGTAAGTCACCTCCAATAAAAAGTCCAAAGAAAACTCCAAAAGAAAGAATATGATATTTGATAGAATCTTGCATGGCTTGTCTTTTTTTTTAAAGGAAGGAAGGATGAATATATTTTATTCATCAGCATAACATGGGAGATGGATTGCAGAAGATGAGCCTACATCTTGGAAAGGAAGCTAGAATTCCTTGTCATTTGTAGAGATGATAAAAGCCTGTAGAAAGACAGTAGCTCTGGCAATGCAAAAAAAGAAAACTGGACTGAAGAGATAGATTAAAGACGCCCTATGTAAAATGTGAGGACTACTTGGTGAGATAGGAACAGGGTGTGGCTAATGCTGGCTGGCAAGGGAACGTGACCTGGGGGAGTGGCCTGGACCTGACGTCAGCCTGAGGAGTGATTTTTCAAGCACCACCCCTCACGTGGGCTGTAGGGAGTTCTCGCGAGATTCCATGGGAAGATGGTGGCTGCGGATCCAGCACCGCTATCATGCCTCTCTTGTGGTAACCCCTTCCCCTCCAACAACACTTTGATATCAACAGTTATTTCCAGATGTATGGCTTGAGTTATTCGTTAGGTGAGAACAGTCTGCAGGTTGTTGGGAAGAGTGGTATGGACAGGTAAAGTGCATTTAAATGAGGAGGAGATTTCATAGATATAAAACAGCAAATGAATGACAGTGGAAGAACGAACTAGAAGTTGGAAAGTTGTTTTTCAATTTAAAGCTCAAGAAAATAAGTGATACTATTGTGTTTCAGGTAAGGCAGAAGCAATGGAAACAATTCTTTTTGTCTAATGCTCCAGAAGACTGGGATAGAGATGTAATAAAATGAGAACATGCACATGCATGCCTGGATCACAAATGTAAGAGATAGTGATAATGTTAAGTTAGAATTAAGTCTCCCATGTCATTATCCTTCTCACTCAGAGTTTAATTTACTATGGCTTTAAGTAGTTATCAGCCAAGTCCAAAACCAACTTTGTTGCCACGTGGCCCCAAGAATCATAATAGCTAGGAGATTCATAACACATTTGTGTGAACACAGAACACTAATTGAATGGTGGGTACTGGACAAAAATAATTAAAATCGACACGTATACATGAGAGAAAAGAGTTAAGAATTTCACTGTGTTTAAAATTAGGTAAGCTGGGCATGTTGGCGCATGCCTATAATCCCAGCAGTCAGGAGGCAGAGGTAGGAGGATTGACATGAGTTCAAGACCAGACTGGCCTACATAGTGAGTTTAAGGCCAGCCTGAACTACATAATAAAATTCTGTCTCAAAAAAACAAAACAAAAAAAGTTATAAATTTAGGTAAGACTTTATAGAACTTCCAAGATTTGGGTGAATGATTTGGGCTACCCTACTGTATTTTGAGGGGATTACGCTTTCTCTTCTTTCCTGACTACCAACATGCATTACAGTAGAAAAAATGTCAAGATTCATATTCACATGCTGCCAATGATGGAGGCTACTATTAAAGACAATGCCAGCAGTTGTTCAGTGCGGGATTTGATGGTATAAATGGACAGCTTCTTGAAGTACTGTACTGACATTGAATGGTCAGGAATCCTTCAGAAGAATGAAATCTAGAAAGTTTGTAGACGTGATCAGGAACATTTCTGCACATGTTTACTAGAAATACCCTAAATGTCCAGTAATAAAAGGTTAATTACATAATTATGGCACATCTTTATAATGCAACATTATTAAAATGATGAGGTTGATATATATTTAATTACATGGAAACAACATTAATTTTAAAAAGATGCTACAGAGGAGTATTTTATATAAAATCCTGTTATTTTCATAAGTAATATTTGTCTTGTACATAAGAAAAATCAGGAAGTATATGCACGCACACATATACGAAGATGTATATGTGGCATTTCAGAGTACTAGGATTTTCGTGTTTGTGGGTGAAGGATTTCTTCATGTTCATTGACATTTTCTAATTTGTCTACAATATACGCATATTACTTTTGTGATTAAAAATAATAACAAAGTGAAAATAAGTGGTTAATACCAGGGCAATGAGTTACCAAAATTTATTTCAGAGAGAACGATTATTTATTTACAGTGGGTAAGTTAAATCAGCCATATTTCTGTCCCCACTCACCTTCTCATAATTTTGTACTGTGTAACTGCACAGTCAGATTCGGGGCTCTTGTAGTACTGTGGTTACTGTAGTATTCCCTGTTGGCCTTGATTTTACCATGCACAGCAAAATACATGAGTTAAAATACCTGCTAACCTTTGAAGGTCATGGATATCTTACTGTTGTTTACTATAAATTTGGCTTTATGCTCACACACTATGTTTTTCTCTGCTTCTGATTTGAGTCTTGAGGGTAAGTCTTCAACCTAATTTTAGAAGGAGAAGCTGCTGCCATTTGTGAATACAGTTAATTAGAATAACATTTACTTTTAAATATTCAATATTTGGCATGGTTACAAGACCTAAAGGTTATGTTATTCCATCAGATAATCTGGGCTTTAAGGGATATTTGTTGTCTTCCCAGACTGGTGCTGGCTAAATATAGGATTCTAATGTGGATAAGAGTAATTGCCTTAGATGTTAAATCTGCTCATTATAATGATGAATCTTAAGTCTTTCATGGCTTCGTTGACACATGGAATTTCTCTTTATGGACAACTGACTTGTTGCTTGGAAAATTTCTTGGAAAGTGCAGGAGGCAAAGGTTGATTCCTTTGACACCCCTGGATTTAATTGGTCAAGGTAGGTTTCTACAGGAAGCCACCCCAACTGTTTTGGGCAAAGGCTATTTGATTTCCATCAGAGACTGGCAGGTACTCCTATGTACAGATTGAAATGTCCATTTAAAAGAAACTCTCCATAGACAATACAAACCTGAGCCCCATATCAAGAATCAAATGAATCTATGTATCTAAACTGCTCAGAGCAAATTTGTCTGTCCCGGGAATTACTTCTGCCCTCTTCTTAAAGACATGGTGATGAAAACAGCAACTTGCGATTTACAGAGACGGAGATTCTGTGCTACTTAATGCAATGCATCAGGTGGAAATGGTGTGAGAAGCTATCATTTTACTCTTTAACATAATCATCTACTTTAGAGAGAAAAATAATGAATGTGTTTATTTGGCAGGAGGTTGAGATTAAAGAGGAAACCAGTGTGGGAACAGTGCCTGCTGCTTCAGGCTGAATTTCTAAGTTATTTTCTCCCCTGAGGAACTAACGTGTATTGACAATTTCACTCAGAACCTGTAGTTCATCGGAAGAGATGAAAGATGCATGAATAATATTAGTGATAACACTCCACAGGGCCCAGGATCCTGAGCAGCTTTAAAAAGGAAACCCTGTTTACTTTGATAGCTTCATTCATCATGTTCTGGAGGAAGAATTCGGGTGTTCTGGGTTACTTCTGCTTCAAATCTTTTGGCTAAAATAAACCATTCCTCATAAATTCAGTTTTCTATCCCCTTCCCTTTGTTCCTATCCAGGTGAGAAAGCTTTAAAAACAAACTACTTACTCTTTGAGAAATTATTTTCAGTCCCTTTGACTGATGTCAAAATTTCTGAAGCAAAAGATGACAAATTTTGATGCTCTTAAACTTGGCCAGTCACACATCTGCTAAATTAAGCTTCTACACTTTGCTGTAGACATCTCCCTGCAGAGTAGGAAGTTTGGAAGTTTGATATCTGTGTTTATTCAGCAAAATTTTATTGAAATTTAAGTTCTGTAGATCACAGAAAATTATTGAACTCTTTGACATATACCCTACAAAAAGTGGCAGGCTAACTAGCATTAGCCTCAAATCCCAGACTGTTGCATCTGCTGCATTCTGTTGATTAAAGCAAGTCAACAGACCTAGCCAGATTCACATGGAGAGGGTGATCCCACGACTGAGAATATTCGGAGATACAGCTTATTTGGAGCCACTATTGTGACTGAAACCACAATTGCATTATCACTATGGATCACTGTTATTGGGTAGATTACTCGTGGTAAATCACTAACCAAGTTATAGGCAATTGTCTCCCGGGTAGCAATCTGATTCTGGCTCCATTTAACTGTGATAAAGATGGTTGGGGGAACTACCACGAAATCTTCACTAAGCATGAAAAACTATAATAAGACGTTCCCCTGGGCAGCCTCTTTTCAGGTAGACATTGGTAGGGGTAGATGTTCAGCAGTTCAAGAATCTTCCTAGTAGTGACAATGAGACTGCAAGTTAGTTCTGATATGGATCTCAGTGAATACTTGAATGTTGTAAATTAGAGATTCAGAGATAGCTGACTGGTGCAGAATTTTCTTCTAAAACGTGGCCAGAATTTTTGTTGTGGTTGTAGTTGTTGGTACTGGTTTTTACTGCTTTGGGAAATCGACAGGTAAGATACACTAATGCGACCCAAGAATTCTATTCCCAGGATTTTTTTTCCAAATGCAGGTCAGCTCTGCTGATACGTAGGAAGAAGTGATGCATGTTGATAAACCAGTTAGTGTTACTACAGCTTTATTTGTGGGGAACGTGGGTCAGATTTAGTTATACTCCAGAATGGCATTCTCTGTGTGTTTTTTCTGTTGGTTCCTCTAAAGGCTATACCTGTATGTATGCTGTAGAATTCCTAGCACGTTGATGAGGCTGTACCCTTCTCCCCTACAAAAAGGTGAATTAGAATGAAAATTTGAGAGATTAAGATTATAAAAGGAATAATTCTGCTCCAGTGTATGGGTTATACATGTTCCCACGAGTCACTGGGAACCTCTGGCCACAATTACTGCTAGAGGCAAAACAGCACAACGAGTAGGACAGCGGTCTGCAGAGTCAGCCTCCCCGCATATAATTCCTTGTTTCAATCATTTACACCTGCGCTTTCACACTTCAGTGTGTGGAGAAATCACTGGGAGTGTTGCTCATTGGCAGAGGCACAGCGAGCAGCTCTGGGGGGGCAGGGACTCCGCACAAACAGTGATGATGCTGGTCCGGGGGCCACACTGGGAGTAGCAGATACCTATGTTTTAACTCTCATTCAAGACTCAAGACCATGTATATCAACAGAAAAAATGGAGAAAACACAAAGGAAACAAACCTCAGTCCCTGACCTTCGGGTAACTATCTTCTAGCAGGAAAAAAAAACAAACAATAAAGTATAACCACAATAAATAAACAAAGTGTGTTAGGAGATGTTAACTGGAAAAAAGAAAAAGTAGGAAAAGTAAGCTGTCAGGGCCAGTTTTTCTCTCATACTAGTCTGTCCCCACACACTGCTTTGTTTTTCCTTCCTTTGACAAACACAGCACACCTCTCAATGCTGAGACCGACTTAGTTCCTGAGATTAGCAGAATTAACTGAGGGAAAGTAGTCTCTGCGTTCCCACAGCTCACAGCTCTCATCCGCCCTCAGTCCGACACCACACTGACCAGGCAGCTTCTCAGATGGCCCTGGTGATCTCCCTGATTGTCGCATCTTTATGCAAAACCCTCCCCCATGAACGTGGGCTGAATCTAGCGACTTACTCCTAATGAACAGAATTTGGCAAAACCTAAGGAATGTCAGGTTGAGATTAGGTTGTAAAAGTCACCTCTGTCTTTTTCTCACCCTCTTGCTAGTTTCTCCCTCTGCGATCCGCATGACCATCTGGCAAGGACCTCCATTCTGCACACAGCCGGCTGAGTGAACTTGGAATTAGAACCTTCCCCAGGAGAGCTTGGAGCTGACCCCACCGCTGCTGACTGGCTGGTGACAGCTCTGAGGGGACCCTGAGACAGAAGACTCTCTCGGCTCAGAGTAACTGAGATAATATGTTTAAGCCATTAAAGGTTGGAGTCATTTGTTTCAGGAAATAGATAACTAGTGTACATGGCATCACACACACGCTCCTCTTTCTTCCACTCATTTAACAGACATTTGTGGATCATCTGCTAGCCAGGTTCTCTTCTAGGTGTCGGAATAATGGAGACAAAACAGAGGTGCCTCTTCTTCACTTCTTGGTAGAGGAGGCCAGTGTAACCTAATTTATTCACAATTTAAAATTTTTATGTAAGAATGCTTAAAAAGGATCAGCCATGTTAGTGGCATGGCAAGGAAACGAAGGTGGGGCTGAGATTTTAAAATTGTGGTAATTATGGTGGAAGTAAAAGGATGAAAAGTCCGCTGGATGGATGGGAAGCAAATGACCTTGTGGAAAGCAGGGAGGAGAAGCTACTTGGGCTAAAACTTTCGTGAAGGGAATAGCAGCATGTTCCAGAACTGTAATAAGACGTGGGAAGCAGGGGCGGAGTCAGAAAAATGGTACCAGAAAGTACTGCAAAGAGAGATGTGGGGTGAGATTGTGTAAGGCTTTGTAAGTCAGAGAAGAGTTATGAAGCTACCCTGACAGCAATGGAAATGGCTTGAAGAATATTAAGTAGGACAGCACAGTAAAACGCACATGCTGAAGAGCTCCTGTACTTCCAAGTGAAGAGTGGATTAGAGAGGGCAAGAGCGGTATGGGGAGGTCATTACCGCTTTGGCAGTGGGGCCAAAGATGGTTGCGGCATGTCCTAGACAGAGGTGAGATGCAGTGCGTATGTTTAACATGCATGTCGCTCCTTCCAATCTGTGCTCACGCTGACACACACAGACTGCTGCTTGAGACTCGCCCTAGACCTTATTTCCTCCAGAAAACTCTTCCAGATACACTAAACTGGACTAAACTACAATCCTTCATGTAACTCAACCTAACATTTAGTTAAATTATTCTTCTGTCATCCTAGCACTCTGGGAGACTGAGGTGGGAGGATTTCAAGTTCGAGCCCAGCGAGGGCAACTTAATGACTTCACAAGAACTTGTCTCAAAATAAAAAATAAAAAAGGGCAGGGGACGTAGCCGAGTGTGAAGGCTCTGGATTCAATCACCAGTGCCACGAAAAATTGTCTGTCTCTCTCACTCTCCATTTCTCTGCCTTTCCTCCCTTCCTCTCTTTCTGTGTGTGTGTGTATGAGTGTATGTTCATGCATGTGCGTGTGTATCTGGAATTGCATAATAGCTCATTTTCAATAGATTGCCCATTCTTTGGGGATAGTAATAGAGTTATATCTTCCTCATCAGTACTGTGGCCCTGTGCTCAGAACATAGTGGATATTCCGCAAATATTTAGGAACAAATTGGAGACATTTTGTATCCTTCTTCACTGAGACCATAGACAGCATTCACCCCTCAGAAGGAAACGTGCTTCCCTTCCTCGGATTATTTAAATACTGTCTCGTTACTGATTCATGCAAGCCCTGTGTTCAGGTTTGCTTTTGCTGTATTTTTTTTTTTTTCAGTTTCTGTTCCTTGACAAATACAGAGAATCACAGCCATGTTTTTTGAATATTTTAGCCACGTTCTCTACAAACATTCATAAGCGTCGTAGACTTCAATAGTTTGAGGGCAAACTTGACTTTGGTCAAGAGCAGGTATGTGTTTGTTTATTGAATCCCATGTAAGGAAATCTCCCCACTCCATATGTGTGTGTATTAGATATTTCCCTTCTCCCTTTTTAGGTTAAGTTTGTGAATCTACCTTCTCTAAAGCAGCTTCTGTGCCATTTTTTTTTTGTCTTGGCAAATTAAAGCCACATTTTAATTGGGCTAAATCCACTAAGAATACAGCCATCAAGAAACCAATTTTATACTGTAGAAGAAAATCAGATCATACCTGGCAAGTGCTTCTCAGCGTTTTCTTGACCATAACTTTCATTCCTGAAGATACTGCTTAGGTCTGGTACTGTGAATTTTTTATTTTCCTGTGTTAGCCAGAGTTAATTATTCCTACCTAATTACATAGATTTTTCACCTGTAAGCAACTAGAAGTAAACTTCCAATATCAATGAGAGTTATTAAAGTAAGAATTGGCCTCATGTTTATAGAAAAAAAAAACTTTCATATATTCAACTGGTTTGTACTTAGTAACAACAAAACAGGCAGAAGTACCTCAAGAAAATTTAGACTTTTCAATTTTTCTCAATTATATTCTATTCAGAATTGCCAAAGGGTTCTAAAGTACATTTTTCAAAATAAAAGTTTGGACAGAGACATACGGTATAATACATTTCACTGGTCAGATAATTTTTTGTTCTTCATTATTAATACATGAAAAGAAAAATGTGGAACATAATTAGAAATATATCACATTGGACTTTTCTGTTATAAATTATTAACAGAAGTGTGGCAGAGCGATGATGGAGAGATAAGCCATGACCAGAGGCTCAAATACTTTTCAAAATATTTCTGGGGCTAATACAAATGTATGTATGAGATATTTTGGTTATTTGCTTACAGGGAGTCTTGCAGATTAATGATGACTTCAACAAAGATTTCTTGATGGGAATCTGCAGGCTTTGAACCTACAACATATGTCTATCAGCTCTACATTCCTAGGAGATCAGAGACAAGGCCAGCCTTGGAATATGACACAGAGACCAAGACCTTCCCCTGCAACTGCTTCCCATCCGGTCCAAATGCTAGCACATCTACAAATACAATCATCTCACTCTAGAGGTTGTTCTAGTCTCAAATTAGCTTAGTTTTTTCACTATGAAACTTCCTTTCTTTCAGATCCCTAATAAATTCACTCACAGAAAAGTGTTTTTGACTGAAACAAAATTAGTAAATATATTGAATCTGAGGAATAGTCAAAAAATGTTCACCAGTCATCTCAGAGGAGGTATCATCATGTAACCCTAAACTACTGCTGAAGAAACTACTTCGTAACGTAGGCAGAATTATATAGTTAGTACATGGGAAAGTCAGGACTCGAAACTAGCATGGCTCTAAGAGCCATGTTCACATGACTACCATTCTTAGATAACTTTAAGATAAAGTATTTGTGACATCAGTAATTAACTAATGGAAATTATCTGTAATGATGGAATTTCAGACATTGTGGCAGATGGATATACAGATATTTCTTGGGCCATGATATACTGGGAGTATTTAAAATCACAGTACAAATGCAATTGCTGTAACCATTTAAGTAATTTTTGAAACAAACACTTTAAGGGAGGAATTAAGTTTAGTGCTTGTAATTTCTTTTTCCCATTTATTTTCTCCTTATCACCATTGTCTGACACAGGGTTTGAATCTGGACCACTGATCGGCTCTCTTTAGCTCAATTGTATTATTTTCTTTTTTAAAAATTGAACTAGTTGTCAAGATTTTCATATATGTTCTTTGCACATACTAAGTCTTGTCTCTAGTTTCTTAAGAGAATTGGAAAATCTAGCAATACTGGAATTTATTTTTTCATCATGGCAACAACAGGTCAAAGGCAAATGATGGCTGCAGCTTGTGCACTTCTGTGTGCATCCAGTACTTTCCTGGACCTCTGACTTTATTCGTAGTACCTGCTTTGCCATACCTTGCTACATACACACTAGGAGGAAACCTTCTGTATCGGCATGTGAGACACTGGATATATCTGTTTGAATTAATCTTAGGTGAGTTTGTCCATAGTTATAAAATTCTGGCAGAAGGGATGTGTCTCAAACAGCACTTCTATAGTTTAGAGTTACCTTTACAGAACGCTTATAGCAAATATTCTCAACCTCTACCATTCGGGTGAAGCCATTGGTGGGCTTGTTACGATACAGGTTGTGGCCCTTGACTCTGTAGGTTGGGGTAGGCCCAGAATCTGGGTATCCAACATTGTTTCAGGCGATTCTCACACTGCTCATTCAGGGACCACACTTTGTGAGCTTCAGGGAAAATGTCTTTATGATTGTAAATTAAATCATGGTAAAACCAATACCCTGATTTCTACCACTTTTATTGTTTTCTCTGTAAGCTGCTTCTTAACTTTTCTTGAAGATCTTTTTCATTTCCCACACATAAAAAAACACTTCTACCTCTCTTATTTTCCTGGAATTTCTCTGAGGCATGTGCCATTAGCTATTCACCTGCAGTGGTTTGCAGACAAGTGGGTAGTCCTGTGAATCATGGACGTGTTCTTCTGCCTTTCTTCTGTGATGTCAGTCCTCTGAAACGTTCTGCATCATGGTGAGCACCAAGGTGTGACTGCTGTCCAGATGATTTTTCAGTGTCACCCATCCCTGTCAGACCTGAAAACTGAGGGCTTTTCTATTTCCAACAGATCACAGCCCATATCCGTATCTTTTACTGCTCTATTTATATTTCACAGATGGTTGCAGTTATCCAGAAGAGTCACACTTTGAAATCTGGAGAAACTGAATGTAAGAAAAAATAGTTTCTAATTCTTTTTCTCCAGGCTATTTTCCATTGTGTGCGTATTTTCTCCGTATATTGCTTCTCATACTTTTAACTATCATTTTAAAGCTACTTTTCCCTGATATATAGCTCATTCTTCAAGCCACCCTTTAAATAAATTGTGACACATGCCATATGCCTTCAGATCGTTCTCAGTTCTGCTCAGCTGGAGGGTGGCAGAATAAAAGGACGAGGATGCATTGAGGAAGATTGAGCCTGGTGTGCGTCAGGCTTCCGGCTACAGCAGTGAACAGTGGACAGACATCTGTGGGGCCCGGGTCATTAGTGTTGGTTTCCTGTTTTCTTGCTTTGTACAAAGGCTGTAAACACCCCTTTTCCAGCGCTGACATTTTAAGCCCTCATTATATTTAATAGGCAATTAACTAAAGAAGAGGAAGTAAAAGGAGAACCACAGAGCACATTCATGAAAACCTTCATTTAATAGGAATTCTTAACGAGCTGAAGATGTGCAATGGCCAGTACGAGGAAGGTGCACCAGCACTGGGATTGTTTTAAAGTGGCGGCCATTCCTCTGGGACCCACTCTGTGATCAATAATGTCTTTTCAGGCACAGCTGTGCATACGGTACAGCAGGAGTACTGGTTTTAGAACAGATGGGAAACACGGTGCAAATATACATGAATCAAAGGCATGGACTGGAGGATGGCATTTATCAAGCATCGATCACAAAGTTATAGTCCATCAAAATAACTTCAACTTCTATTTAATTATAAAGGTGTATGTTCTTGTAAGAAAACCCATTATGCAACCATTAAATTTTATGAAGCAGAGGATTTGAGTTTTGATTGTTCACTTTGAAAAATGATTCTGAGTACCAAAAAATTACTATAAATAGAGAGTTCAACCTAGTGCATTCACATTTTTATTTATAGATCATTTGCTATTTGACAAAGAAGTGGAACGTGGCAGAGACATGAAGCTAAAATCATTAGGATTTCAAAATGAAGATAAAGAATCTCTGAAATCATAGAGTAAGTTTCTCGTGGTTTATAATTTAGGTTACAAAGGTTGATTTATGTGAAGATCTGTAGAGATACTTTACTGGTGTATATAGCTGACTGGTACATGTGGGTAAGGCAAAATGTAGCTTGAGGTGAAAAGTAAGAAACCATTTAATGTGATATTATTTTCCAATGGGCAATGAAGGCATAAAGTTTTCCTCTGAGTTTTCTCCCTGTGATGTCATTCCACCATCTGCTAAGTAAAGATATGCTCTACTTTTAGTAATCTGTACTTATATTTCAGGACATTATTAGCTCCATTTTACCTATATTGGAAAAAGGCCCTGGATGCCTACACTTCCTTTTTCATAGTTTTTCTGAATCAGAACAAGATAAATCTAGGAGTTGGTGTCAAGATAGGAAAAGACTTCTAATATGGTCTTGGTAACTGTTTCTTTTTTATAAGGTTCTGATAATAAGAATTTAGGGGTAGGGAGGTGAAGGGAGGAATGATTTCTACTTAAAGCCTTCTTTGTTCCTTTTCATACAATGCAACAATCACTGAAGAGAATGCTAGAATGATTCTAAGGACTACTCACGTCCTCTGTCTTATTTTAAGTCATCATTCAGTGATAATGGTTCTCTCAAGATGGAAATCAGGACATCTGAGCATAAAAGGGAACCAAAAGTATGTGGTGGCCTGTCTACCTCTGGCTTTGAGTTAGCCAATATATTTCAAAGCTATGTCTCTCTTTACTTGAAGACCTTCCTTTTATTTCCCTTTTTATTTTCTTTTTAAACAAAACTCTGTGAAGAAATGCAATTATTCTTCAAGAACTCAGTCTGAGCTCTCAGTTTTTGGTCATTAATATAGTTGGTGCTGTGACCATCCTAAAAGCAAAAAGTGCAGTGTTTCCCAAGTTGAGACGAATCAAATGACTTTTCTTCCAGAACATTGGGAAGTTCCCCTCACCCCTTTCTCCCTCTCTCTCTCTCTCTCTGTAAGCAAAAAATTTGTTGAAGAGTGCCCTAGTGGTTTTCATTTTTCTGATACAAGTGAGTATTTCCATTAATTTAGGAAAGTCTTATTGGGTGATATTAATTGCAGTAGATTTAGACCCTCTTGTTTTATCTAAAGCTGAGGGAGGAGTCCAAAGGTTCTCATACCTTTCGTTCTATAGTTTCAGGAGTACCAGTTATCTCCACATATTAGCTTCTGCCTATTTAGATAAATGGCACTTACAAAATATTTGATTTTCTGACATGCTTCACTTACTCTCATAAAGTGCTCTGCAGCATAGACTTGTATTTAAAATAAAAGAGAATTAAAATGAGGTTACCGCAATTCGTGCCAAAATAATTGCACACAACCAAGAGTGTTACAGTTTGTGTTGAGATATCCCCCCAAAGACTCAAGCACTTTGGGAGGTGACTAGACTGTTGGGACCTGTAGCCAACAGGCTCTTAGGAGGTGGGGTCTGTTTGGAAGAGATGGGTCCCTGAGGGCGTGGCCCGAAAGAGTTTATCCTCTTCCCAGCACCTCCCTTGGCTCTCTCTGCTTCCTGCTTGCTGTTTTATGAGCGACTTTCCTCTGCCATGACCCTCTGCCATGCTGTCCTGCCTTGCAGCCAGTCAACTATGGACTAAAACCTCTACAAACTGTGAGCCACAATAAACTTATCTTCCTTTAAATCGCAGGTGCTAGATATTGTGTCTCTGCAATAAGAAAATATCCTCTTAAGACAAGGACTAGCTACAAAAAGAAACAGGTTCTTTCTTAACTTATGATGCAGATAAGAACAGAGCATGAGTTTGTATCACTATCTACTGTGCTTCTTTTTTCTAGGCAGAGTTAAGAGTGTTTTAACAGGTTGACCCATTCTAACTGGCAGCAGCTTCTTGAATACAGCTCTTCAGATTCATTTTAAGATTTTCTCACTGATTTTAGCTCAGACAAGTGTCTCATTTTGTAATACTTAGAGAACTGAAATAGTTTCTAAAATGAGGCCTCTGGTGACTTACAGGGTTCCTTCCAGTGATGGATGTTGGCCTCCAGCATTGGACTGTGTGAAGTATCTCTAATCCCTCACTTATTTCATTCCCAGCAGGAGGGGTAGTTCTGCAGACAATAATCAGGCTATCATTTCTAAGAGAGAAAGATGAATAACTCAGGGCTGGGTGATTATGCTTTCCATCTGGCTCTCTCCTTCCTATTGGCTCTTGTTCCATATTATGAGTACCTTTTTTCATATCAGAGTGATGGTTCTTCAGATGGACTTGTGAGGAGGCAGAAAAATCCTCTGCCTGATTTTTCTCCACAACCATCTTAAGTTAGTTTAGGAAAATGAATCCATCAAAAAAGGGGGTATTAAACTTTAATTAATAATGAAATACAACTTTACCTTGCTTGAGGGTTTTTATTTTTGTTTTTTTTTCTCTGTTCTTTTTTCATTTCTCAGTTGTCTCTCTACAGAAGTAATTAATTTCATGGAAAGAGACAAATTTTATATTGTTCTGTACTCTGGCCAACGTCATTTTGGTAGGCAGAATAATGACCTGAAGATGTCCTTTAAACCAGGGATTGTGGTGCATACCTGTAATCCCAGATATCTGGGAGGCTGATGCAGGAGGATTGCAAGTTCGAGGGCTGCCTGGCAATGTGGCAATTTAATGAGACCCTGTTTCAAATAAAAAAAAAAAGTAAAAAGGGTTGAGATCAGACAGAGAATCTTCACGAAATGGCCCTGGAGTCAATCCCCAGTACCACACACACACACACACACACACACACACACACACACACACTCAATCCTTGATTGTTTCTAATGCCAGAACATGGGAATGTGTCATATTACGTGTCAAGAGAAGACTGAAATTGTACATGGAATGAAGATTGCTAACCACCTAACTTCAAAATAGGAGACTGTCATGGATTGTTTTGTGGGCTCTCTGTAATTGCAAACTGGAGAGATGACATTATGGGAAAAACTTGACTAATCATTGGTGGATTTGAAGATGGAACAGGGACAAGACGAGGAATGTGAGCAGCTTGACAAGTTGAAAAGGCAAGAAAACAGATTCTTCCCTAGAGTCTTCAGAAAGTAGCACAGTCCTAGCAACACCTTGATTTTAGTCGTGTGAGACATTATTGATTTTAGACTTCTAAATTTGCAAGATAACACTGATTGTTTTCAGCCAGTAAGTGTGTGATCATTTATTACAATAGCAATATGAAGTGAGTACAACTACTAAGTACCATTTTAATACACTCTCCAAACTATACTACTAATTATCTCTAATGTTCAAAAACACATTTTGTGAAGATTCTCTGTCTGATTCTAATGTCCTCGGCTGTCTTCCTTTTTACGACCTCATTTCCTCTTAGTGACCTCTTTTCGCTTTTTGCTTTGATCAATAAATGATGTGATATGAACAGTAGGACAGTGAGATATTAACAGGGGAGAGAATCCCATCATGGAGTTATGATCCAGATTGGGTTATGTGTGTATGTGGACAGAATTTTACTAACTTGGACCAGTTAAGACAATTTGTGAAAAGGACACCATAAAATTTCTTTAAAAGGTGATTTTTAAAGCTAAATGTGAAGACATCCCATAATGCCCACCACCACACTGACAACAAAGAAGGCGACATTAAAAATCTCAGTACTTTAAGAACTCATTCAAATCAATGAACTGTGGCCCAAATGAAGGACTTCTGGAAATAACAACCAGAATTTGGGGACTGTAGTCTAAAAATCTCTGACCAGTGATTGAATCTATAATCCCTTTTGATATAGTAAAATGGCAACAAGTTCCCCTTATTTGACCAGTAAGTATTTTACCCTCAAAAGCTTTGAATTTAAGTAAGGCAGTGATTAAAAGTTGAAGATAATCTCAGTGTTTTTACAAATATTGTATTTACATGGTGTGTTTGCTTACAAATTTTGTAATTATTTTCTACTTCATGTATGCAGATATTTTTTTTCAGCACTTAAGTGTTTTATTGTTTTTAAATGGATATATAAAAACATAAAAGTTGTACATATGGTGTCATGTAATGCAGATATTTCTTTTGTATTTAAGGTAATGACTTACTACATTTCTGAGTTTAATATACTAGATTTATCTAAGTTT
This sequence comes from Hystrix cristata, assembly GCA_004026905.1. Lineage (NCBI taxonomy): Eukaryota > Metazoa > Chordata > Mammalia > Rodentia > Hystricidae > Hystrix > Hystrix cristata. Next base: position 139,816 of record PVJO010001524.1, read on the forward strand.
CATAAATACTTGGATCTGTTGGTTAAAGTTGTTTTCATTTTCAGATATTTGTAGTGTTTGAGGGATTAGGATATGTTAAGCTATAAATGTGGTTTGAAATATTTAAAATAATGTGTTCAATTAAATGTGTAATTTTCTAAACAAGACCTCCTAAGATTTTAAGTATGTAAACTTGTAAATAAATTGATCATTAATTAAAAATAAGTGAGGTTGTTATTCTTATATAAAACTACAAGATTTTTATATGAAGTAAGTTTTTTTGTCTTGTGATGAGGCCTCCTTACATTATCCAGGCCAACCTTGAACTTCCAAGCTCAATTGACCTTCCTGCCTCTCCAGACTCCGCCTTCAGCAACAGTCGGAACTACATTATCATGTCGTCATGCCTGAGTCTGAACTAAGACTTTTAAAATAACACTAGAGGCTAAAGAAAACTAAATCATAAAATGTATTATGTTTATACTTTATACATTAGAGAGAAATAAACACAAATAGATATTTGTCCTTTTTGTTTTTTTTTGTGGTGCCAGGGATCAAACTCAGGCTCTTGTGCTTGCAAGGCAAGCACTCTAATCACTGAGCTAAATCTCCAGCCCCTGTATTTGTCCTCTTAATCACCCTTTTCCCTAGCAATTAAAATCTTCAATTGCCAATTTATATGGGAGTTTTGAAGGAAGAAAAACATTGTGCTTTTCAAATATTCGACATTAATTCTGTACAAGCATTGAGTGCTTTTGTGTTGGGCACTGTGCTGGGTGCTAGTGTAAAGGTCTTAGAATAATGTTTGACATGCTAAGTGCTAAGCATTGTTTATTGTTAATAGAAGCCACTCTGTGTTCTCAGTACCTAGCACACTAGGAGATGAATACGTGTGTTGTGTAAGTCTGTATCTGTGCTCTGTACCCATCCCTTCTCAGCTATCAAGTTATTTGGAAAGAAAAAGATGAAGAGAAGAAAATATAGAAACTGATAAAAATGTAAGGCACTTGATTCACAGCAAATGCACACACACACATGCACACCTATACGATTCGGTTATAATCCTGGAAATTCTCAAGGTGTGACTAGTCCTTCGGAGTGAAATGTGAGAACCGGTCTTCTCTGAAATCAAAGTGTAAGAATTGGGATGGAGCACTCTTTCAGCTTGTGGCGGACTTACTATGTTCATTTTAAGCAGGAACGCCCAGCTGGGTTGAGTTGCTGTGGTTCTGGGCGTAGAGGATCCACCTGAGGATTGTTGCCTACACAATTTAAAGCAAAATGGGAGCAGAAGATAGTTGCTGGCTGTTTCCCAGGAGAAGCTCTGCTGGCGCTGGTTCTCCTGAAGGGAACTCGGCTGTTCTAGCAAAAGGAGCTTGGGGCCTCGCTGTTGTTGAGGATGGCTGCTTGCTTTGGGGGAGCGCTGGTCTTCATCTCCACTGTGAGTGTCATAACCCGATTCCAGTATAGATTTCTTCAGCCTTTAGTACAGACATGGACATATATGAGACAGTGCTGTTGGTTCCCAGCCCTTGATTGGATCTTTCGGGTCTCTAGTGCACGGATAGACATTCTACACTCTTCCTTCATTTGCCTTGTGTGTGTGAGTGTTGTAATTTGTGAATGTCCTGTATTAAGTCTGCTCTCTTGCAAACTCTAGAAAGGTAACTAATACACTGCTTAATCTGAGAACCTGTGACAGGGAAATGGAGTCCTGGGAGATGATCTGACTCGCTAGAAACTTCCTCAGGAAATTTTTCAGTGCTGTGATTTCTGCTTTGTGGTTTAGCTAAACTCTAACAAAGAAAACCATACAAGAGACAACCCACAGAGCTTTTGCATAGAAAGAAAGACTTCTTTCATCCTTGTTAAGTGGCAGGACTCAGCTTCACAGCAGGCGGAGATCTGTTCCAGTCGGATCTTTTGCATGCTGAAGAGTCTGTCTTGGTGCACAGATAGCTGGTCACCTAAATTGGAAACAAATACTATGACCTTAGTGCAATCCATTATGTCCATAAATAACATCATTATACTCAATAGGTACACTTCATTCCTGTTGTTGTTCCCACTCCTACCGACACTGCCTGTGCTCTGCTGAAGTGTTCTGTGGGCTTTTTGAGACAATCAGGATACTAGTCTCTAATAAATATCACACTGTCGTTATAGCCTTTCATTCAGCATCTGAAATAGGATCAGCTATTACACACTGAAGAAATAGACTTGTTTGCTATTGCATTTTTTGATTTCTAAGTTATTTAAAGCTAAAATATCCCGGTTTCCTTAATAACCCATTGTAGGTCTTTGTAAAGTATTTAACCATTTTTGAATCTACTGAAATATTCACTCATTATCAGTTTTTAAATATGATGAATGTGTAATTCATCATAAACTAAATGAAATACAACTTCTTGCCCCAAATGCAACTTTATCAAGTTCAAGGTGGTGATCTTTTTTTTTTCAGGGATAGCTTCCTTTTCCTTTTTCCAAAATATGATCTACCTTTAAATCTGTTTCAAATTATCTATTTTGCTTGTGGCGAGTCTGCATCCACATTTTTCTGAGCCTAACTGGATCACAAAAGAGAAGACATTCTCACAGAGTTTAGATCACTCTCTCAGATGTGCCTTCATTATTTCTATTTAAGCTACTTTGTTTTCATTCTTAGGAAATGCCTTGAAAAGTTAAAATTCTCTCACCCCTATAATTTTGGTTTAGTTTGTCAGAACACTGAATAGGACACATGAAGGTGAACATACTTTTTTTGCTTCGTTTCTTTTCTTTTCGAAACATATATTCTGCCCCTAATTTTATTTGTTCACTTTCCATGTACTGGGTGATACAAGCAGTTTACATAAGACTTTACTCCAGTCTACCCTTTCTGGTAGTCTCCTCCTTTTCAGTTTTATATCCTTACTGCTCCCTTGCTTTTATTTCCTTCTCCTTTGGTTCCAGTAGAATATAAATGTCACCACACTATACCTAAATGTTTCTCCATGTTGCCAAATTTCTAACCCAGATGGAAGGCTTCTAATTCATGAATTATTTTTTGAGTGAATATCTGGGAAAAAGAATAAAGAGCCAGTTATTTATACGTAGACTTTTTTTGCAAAAAATTGCATAAACCTTGGTTTAAAACTTTGCTATTTGGTTTTGTACAAAGATGACACATTTCATGTTTAATTCAGAAATAGATTGATATTAATTATTTTGAATCTTATTTATATAATTTAATAGTTTCACAAATCTAATGTTTTTAGTAGTGATATGGACCTAATAGCACAGTATCCATTGAAGTACAAGGGACATGTGATTTCATTTTCCTAGGAAAATTTTGTTCATTTGGATCTGAACTGGAGAGTCATTAGCAATCTTGTAAAAATTTTGGAACTCAATGGTGGAAACTGGACGATAAAACCGAGATGTGAGCCACTGGGAGGAGTGTCTTTAGGAAATCCTATGGAGAGATACGCATGAAGAAAAAGATAATTCTGTTAAGAACAATATGCTGCCTTTTAAAATATTTTAAAAATGCATTCTGGAAAAGCACCTCATGACTACTGTATTTATGAACCAGAATGAGTAAGGGAAATAGTGAGAGAATTTACCAATACTGTATAAATTAGAATTTCAAAAGATTAGCTTTAAAGGACCAAGGGTTGAAATATGGTGGATTGGTCAGGTGGAAGGAAAAGAATGTCTCTTGGTGAAAGAATAGTCCCAGGGAATTGATGCTTGCACAAATCTGCAGAAAGTGTTGCCATAATATATGTCCTGCTCTGGACCATGAGCAAAAAGTGACATAAGGCAATGAGTGTAGAAAAAATATTTCCAAGGTCTTACAAGGGCTTAACAGAAATCTGTTATTAGGAACATTTCTATTTAAACCAGTCCCATCTAATGAATTGTTATTGGCCTCTCAGGCATTCTGTTAGATATCCATGTTAGCTTTGGGTTATATAACACTTCATACTTTTCAATATGCTTTTATGTACTTTACCTCACCGGACTCTTATACTTGCCCCAGAAACACAGAAGGCAGTGGGTATATGTCAGCTGAAAACGTCTGAAACTCAGAGGGCATTTTGTGACTTCTCATGGTTATACACTGTTATGGACCAATGCTTTTGTCAAAATTTTAGGCTCCGTCCACTGGCTTTCTACCAGTATCCTTGTCCCAGAGTAGTGGTTACTGTGCACAAACTTGAACTCAAGGACTATGAATGACAGAGGTAAAAATGAAAGAAAGGGTACTATTTTAAAATTATGAGGTTTGGGGAAGCTTTATTTTTTAAATCAAGTTGACAAATTATGGCCTACAAGTTAGACTTAGCCCTGGTAAATAAAGTTTTATTGGAACACATTTATACCCATGTGTTTATGAATTATCTCCAGTTGCTTTTAAGGTACATGAGAAGTTAGTAGCTGTGATGGAGATGGAAGTTCTCCAACTTGTTACAGAAGAAATTTCTCAGCCTTTGATCCAAATCACTTTCTAAATAGTGTTTCATTCCTTCAAGCATGTTTTATCAGTTAATACTTACATTTAAGGAAACGTATGTCAATTCTCATGCTGCAAGTTCATAGGGAAAATGTTTTGTGACTTAATGCGTGGACTCTTTGAGTATCTTTTCCTGGGAAGTATTATGAACATGCATGATGTATGGTAATAAGGAGACAAAGTAACTCCTAATGACCAACTGTTAAAACTCAAGCTAATAAAAGGTCAATGTCTTCGTCTGCTTTGTGAAGCTATGACAGAATACTACAGACTGAGTAGTGTATAAATAAATTTGTTTTCGTGATTCAAATTTTATTTTTCATGGTTTTGGTGGTTGGAAGTACAATGTTATGGTAGGCGCCTCCTTGGTGCTTCTCCCCAGGACGGAAGGCAGAAAAGCATGAGAGGGTGAGAGCTAAATCAGAGGCAGAACTTGCAAACTGAGCCCTTTCACAGTCAGCATTAACCCAGTCATGAGGGTGGATCCCTCAGGACATCTGCTGAATTCCCTCCCAACCATGTTGCATTGGAGATTTATTTTACAATGCATGCTCTTGTGGGGGACAGATTCAAACCATAGCAGGTGTCAAATATCACATGAGTAGAATTAATATTTGTAATCAATTCTGAGTAACATATCATTTACTGGATGGTTATAAATCATAAAATAATTTCTTTCTTATGTAAAGATGGTTATAAATTGTAAAATAATTTCTTTCTTTCTTCATTTGGCCTGCCAGCATGTGAAACTTCTTCCCAGTCAGTTGCCATTGTGGAATTTCATCTTCCTGTTTTGTCCAAATTGGATACTTGTATGGACACCAGAAAGTAAGAGAGACTTTTACACTTATATTTGACTATTGCTAACACTCCAATTTTGTCATTTTTTGAAAGTACTGAGCATCGGTTTAATTTGCCTATATAACTGTTACCTCCTTGGCAACAATGACTACTTGATATTTTAATGTTCTTTAGTAGCATCTGCTTAGAGACCATTGCTCTCCACAGTTCCCTGTGAATAGACTTAGCAGCATTAACGTAGAATGCTCGGAAGGCAACACTCTGTTCTTTGCTTGATCTGTCAGTCCTTGTTAACAGTCAAAGGCTTTCTTACATTTTAACAACAGTTCTTTTAGTCAGCCATAAAAAATGTGCTGAAATACTTTGTTCATTTCTTGATCTAGACCAGTGAAGATGCTAGCTTACCCTAACTGGTCTGTAAATTTTTCTGTGAGAGGAAAATCCTTCTGTCCTGTGACAGTCTTTAAACTATAACAGGCAGGGTGCTGATACATGAATTAGAGCCACAGAGATAATTTGATGGATAGGAAAAGATGGCCCTCTGTATTTTTACCTCTCCTTTCTTTCAATGGCATTGCCTTCCAATCCTACCTTTAACTTCTCAGAGCTTGTATGCTACCTATGTATACTTTCTTTTTCAGCAGAAGATTTCTTTGGAAGTGTTAATAAAAACAACATTAGTAAAATAATGAATAGTTTCCTAAAACTTTTTTTAACAAACTCATAGAGCTTAGTACATTACTTTTTAAATTAAATAAATGTACCCTTCCTCAAGAGCTTATTACAAAGTTATGGATTATTGAGGCAATATTTTGGTAACTGCTAAATACCTGATGGTTAGAATGTTTTGAGAAAGAACATTTCTGGTTCCCCGTAAATCATAGGACCATAGTGACTACCTAGGCTTGAATGAGAACTATTCCATGTCTGGGTGGTGAATGGGAAGATATAAAGACCCAAATGGAGCAGAATGGAAGAAGCCAGGGCTTGGTGACTATATTATAACAAAGGTTCTGACTGTTGATTAAATGCACTCACAATAAAGTTAGATTTACTTGTACCTTAAAACCAGAGGACAACATTGAGTCTCAATGCCATGAAATATCACTGATGAGGTAATTTCTAAGTACGCCCATAGGTGCCAATTAGATTCTAAATTCTAAGTAGGCAGGTTGTATCTTAGGATCCTGGAGTTCTATTCAGACCAGGGAAGATGAGCAAGGGACAAAGTAAGAGGTCCACAGGTTCATTCAGATAGATGCACCATAAGTGTATAATGTGCCCATTGGCTCTGATTCTAGACTGATACTCTGATTTAATTCATTTCATTTAATGTGGATAAATGAGGATTTACATTTAAGGGTTGTCAATCAGTATGAAAAACACATGGGAGGGTGGAGGCAAAATTTATGTCCATATTAATTTAATTAAGGAGATGGTTTTTCAAAAACACTATAATAAGTAGCGAGAATGTTAAAATACAAATAAGCATAAAAGTACTAAACATAATTCATCATTTCATTATCCAGGGAAACTGACTATATGATAATGTGAAAGCTTCTATTACTTCTTATCTGTCCATGTGCTTAAAAGTTTTGTCTGAGTTTGTTGTATGTCCATGTGTGCATGTTTTTAAATTTATTTTTGTCATTCCCTAAAAAGGATATTATTGACTCCTGTGTTTTGTTTGACTTACTAGATGGGCTCTTTCTAGATGTAGTACAGAAGAGCATTTTGATGCTGTCTCAGTGAGATTTGGATTTTATTACTGGCAGCCTTCGTTCATCACACAGTGAGATTTCCTAATGCAGGAGGACCTACTCACAGTCATAAAAAGAGAGAGAGAAGATAAGTTTACCCACTTACATCTGCTGCATAGTAACAGAAACTCAGCAGCATTAGAGAACCCTTTATTATTCTCATGGATTCTGTGCACTGGGAATTTAGACAAAGCTGAGTGGAGAAGGCTTTGCTCTGAACCCTGATATCTGGGGCCTCAAATGAAGAAATGTGCTGATTTGGAGGACTCGACAGCTGGAGCTTAGAATCTTCTGTAGGCACATTTGCATCCACAGTTTGGTGACTGATGAAGGCCTGATTCAGCCAAAGCTGTGGACTCAGCCAAGGCACATCCATGTGACTTTTTCATGTGACCTGGGCTTCTGGACAGTAGGGCAATTTTGGGGTAGTCGGAATGTCACACAGAGGTTGATGTTTCCAAAAATAAATATTTTTGCAAACAGGGCATGAGCCACACTGCCCTGTTTGACCTAGCCTCAAAAGTCACCAGCCACACTTTCTGTACACTCCACTGAGAGAGACAGATGCAGGTAGCCCAGATCCAAGGGGAGAAAGAGACATAATCCCCATCTTTTAATGGAAGGCATGTCTAAATGTTGTGACTAGCCTGTAATCTCTAATCCTCAAAATTTAGCTCAAACACAGAGAAAGTAATTCAAGCCTCCTAGATTAACTACACTTGAGGGAAAATTCTGCAAGTTGTTTTGTTCATTTTTATTTTTTTTTCCTAGGCAAAAATTATCTTACATGATTTGAACGTTGTGGAGGGAAAGAGACAAAACATTTCCCTTAATGCTGTGACTAAGAGGAACCTAAAGTGCTACAAAGAGATTATGCCAAGAATAGTTAAAAATAGAATCTTTTTGCCGACTCACTTTATATCTAGAAAATTGTAGCTTACAAAAGTACCGAGGGATGCCAGAGGGGAGATAGGGAATTGTAGCTCGAGAAGTTGGCAGGATGTCAAGGTTAGGGGACTGCAAGAATATGGGGTGAGTGATCTGCGGAGAGTAGTGTCCATATCCACACATATCACTGGGGGAGCTCACTCATCTCTATCTGAAATGGCCCAGAACAAATCTGTAACTTGTTTCTTTTTTGATACTATATTTAAATGAAAATTTGAAAATTTCAGATTGCTGGGTCTTGACTCTTGTGATTTCTGGTAGCCAAGGTAACGTCTTTTTTTTCCCAGAGCAGTATACCACTCGGAAGCATAAATCTGCAATTAATCCTACAAAGCAGCTCATGGTGCTGCACTGTTTGGCATTATAAACTCCTGTTTTCCTCCAAGTGCTAGGTGCAGAGAGCTCTTAAAATGCTCCAGGTAATTAAAATGACACTTCGGAATATTTCCTTTCCCAATGAATTTTGTTTCCTTTTTTGCATCATCTTTTTATAATGGGAAAAAAGGAGATAAAGAAAAGAAAATTGTCCTTACAGTTGGAGTATATGATAGAAATCCACTTCATTTTTAAAATATCTTGTAGTTATGGCTCAGGTTAGTGATAGTTTTCTGCACCAAATGGTCACATGGCAAATTTCAGAAGGCTAATTCTCTGATGTCATGTACTTGAAACCAGGAAACTCCTTGCAATACTACGGACCACTGGTGAGCAAACTATCGGAAGCACTTCTCCTGAGTTCAGCATGTGAGCTCTTACTTGGCATAGCATTGTCGGTAAGTGACCCCCCCTAGGAAGTATAAATGAACTGTCCCAGATTGAACTTTTTCTTAGTACTCAAGTCAATTAGTCTTTGCTGAGCACTATTGGAAAGCACAGAGCTGGGGTGATTTCACCTGAAGGAGTTATTTGGGATGGTGACTTATCCGGAAGTAGAGTTTTTTCTGAGGTATGAACAAAGAAAAGTTAACTGCAATTGGAAAATAACATGCTCTCATATCAAGGGGAGAAGAGAAGGAAGGGCACGCATATTGTACATCATTCATGTGGATGCTTTTAGTCCATCAGGGGGGCGTTCAATACTATGTGACCACCAGCAGAGTTAGATTTTAAATATTTAAATGTGCAGGAAGCAAAAAACAATCCAGATTAAACTGCATTTTTATGCCTGGTTGTGCATCTGTGCAAACACAGATTGGCTTAGTTCAGTTTGACACTGGACAGCTTTTATCCATCTGAATCAGGTAGCACAATCTTTTTGTTTGGAAAGCTCTTCGATGTACAAGAATAAATTGAAAATGCAGGTCACAGGCTTAGACTATATCTGCGATTTTAATGTCTGAAGATCAAGTATAGAAATAATACCCACGATTCCATGGTGATTGTTTAGTGGTTGAAGGTGGGAAGAAATCACCTCTGTAAGATTTTCCTAATCTTCTCCCATGATAAGCACCCATCATGTGCCACCGCTTGCATTTGGTGATTTAATATACACTATCCTGCATAATTAATGCCACATACATTGGAGAGAAAACAGAGGCTCGGAAATCCTTAAGGCTACACAGGTTGTAACAACAAAGCTGGGTTTGGGTCCAAAGCTCTCGGGAGTTCCTTACATGGACATGTCTAGGAACACCTTCCTGACTTCCATCAGTCTGCTGGGATTTCACCTTTTATAAAAAGGCTCTTCTGGTCTCATCCAGCTTATATTGACTTTTTCCTTCTTCATGCCTATGGATATGGGCCTACACCTTTTATTCATCACACTTCATATCCTCTATTACCTTGCCTGATTAATTTTTAAAACTTTTGTTTAGAGAAAATTTAAAAATTGAGAAATGTTCAGAGAATAATATTAAAAAAAGCCATTGCACCCAAAACTCACAATTGATACTTATTTACATTTTGACATGTACTTGCTCGTCTTCTTAAAGAAATAAGGATCTGTGATAATAGATAAAGTCGAAGGTCTCTACTTGCTTGAACTTCAGTCCTGCTCTATTCTTTCCATTCCCAAATGCGGTCATTACCAAAAATCAGCATATTTTTGGGTATGTACTTTTAATTCATATTTATTAATCCATAAATAATACACACCATTATATGCATTTAAATTTTTTCATAGACACCCTCATGCTGTATATTTGCTATAATTTGCTTTTGTAAATTTAGTATCTTTCTGAGATATGCTGCTATTAATATATAACAACATTGTTCATTCCTTTCAACATACAGAATCCTATTATATGAATATAAATACTTCCTTTATTCATTTTCTAATGATATTCATTTAGGTGGCTTTCAACTTTTTGTTGCATAGAATATGCTTGCACATGTTCATTTATTCTAAAGTGAAAACATTTCTCTAGAGCGTAACCCTAAAAATGGAATCCTTGGGATGTTGGGGAAGATCTTCAGCCTTCCCAGATCCTGCCAAGCTGTCCTCTAAAGCATTCATACCAATTTACATTCCTCCCAGCAGTGTAATGTGAGAATGTTCATTTCCCCACATGCTAGTCGGTACTTGTGTTGCCTAATGTTGACTGTCCTTAATGGGGATATTTATCTCCACAGTCAGTTGTCAGTCTCTGAAGGGAGGCAGACTGTACTTAGATTTGTTGGTGGCCTTATAGTCCTACATGCAGCTAAGCTATTCTGCTCATGACATTTATGGATTAACTGGTTGGCTTATGTCCACTGCCAAAACATTCCCCATAGTCTGCTGCAATATGTAAGCAACATCCATATCTCTTTGAATAGACTGCTCATATTGTTTCAGCATAATGCAAATGAGGTACTGTTAAAAAAAAAAACCCTACAGAATAGGATGTGAATTATTTGCATTGGAGCCAAAAATGAGATAACTCACAGACTATTACAACCAAATTAGGAACACTTAATCATCAGAACGAACTAGACAAAAGTTGAGCTCATCTATGCAAGGAATTTGTATGGGTACTTCCTCATTTAGAGCAGCTACAGCTGATAATACTAAAATAGAGGCAGTCTTCCTCCTTCTATCACACCTCACCCTCCACGGTATTGTCCATTTTTAATTGTTCTTTCTCTTTTTTGTTTATTCAAGTTCTCCCTCTCGATGGAATTTTTCCTATCAGTAGGTAAGATACTTATGTCTTAGAAATCTTTTAAAAATATTTCCTTCACTTCTATGTCTCTACCTTCAGCTCCCTCTCTCATATCTTTTGCCTGGGCTTTCTACCAAACATTGCTAATTCATTGCTTAATTCTCAGCATACATCATCAGCGTACATCACAATCATTCTGGTTGTGATTCCTCCACTGAATCATGTCTTCCAAGTAACTTAATGCTGCTCAGCACAAGGCAAGTCTCTGCAGGCTTCACCTTAGGTCTTGTCTCTATGCCATCCTAATTGTACCACTCCTCTCTCCTGTTGGAAAATTTTATTTCCCCTGGGTCATAATTATTCCATTTCAGTCTCACCATCTTCTATCCAGCTAACTGTACAAGCTTCATAATATTCTATCTATATCCTTTCTTCATTTCACTTTATTCCTAGATTAACTCCTGAGGCTTATGATTTCAATTACCAAAATGAAAACTCCTGCCAAGATTTCTCTGCAGTTTAGACCTGGAGGTAGAGTGACAGTTAAATCACCTGGACGAGGTATCAATGAAACTCATGTTCGTTTATCATCCTCCATACATGTTCCACTTTGATCCTTTTGGCAATGGTTGCCATCACCATTCAGTTGGGATCACAAGCTGGTAAACTGAATGTTTTCCTTGTTGTCTCTTTCTTCCCTGGGCCTCACTATTTCCACCCTGTCCGTTTTGTGTCATTCTTTTGTATTGCTGACATCTCTCCACTTCATTTCACTGTCTCCACCATCTCCATCATCTCACATTTAACCCTGTTCATTTTTGTCACAGACCACTATAAAAACTTTGTAACTTCTAATATATGCTAACCACTTTCTTCAGAATTAGTTTCCTGTCGCTATTATAACAAATTACCATAATTTAATGACTGTAAACAACACACATGTATCATCGTATTATTCTGGAGTTTATCAGTCCTTGAATGGAGGCACTGGAGGGCTGCTTTTCTCCTGGAGGCTCTGAGGGAGAATACATTCCCTGGCATTTTCCAGTTTCTAGAGGCCACTTGCATGCTGGGCTCCAGGCCCTTCCTGCCCATCCTGCTTTCTTCGTCCCACCTTTTTCTCTGACCTTGACTTGGCCTTCACTGATGAAGACTCTTATGATTACATTGGGCCCATGTGGGTAAGGCAGTATAATTTCTTGCCTCAGGATCTTTGACTTAATGACTCCTGTGAAGTCCCTCTTGCCATGTGAAATGCTTCCACAGGTTCGGAGGATTAGGATGTGGGCATTTTAAGAGTCCGCTATTCTGCCTGCCACGGGAATGGCCTTCCCCACTCTCCTCTCCCTCTGTTGACTTCCACGGACCCCTCAGATCTTAGGTCAGGTACCACAAGCTAAATCCCTTTCTCATGTCAAGTTGTATATTAGAAGTGTGAACACTGTAACTCATTTCTATTTCCTTTATTCATATTTGCCCATCACTCACTGGACTTCACTAAAGCAAGAACCCTGCAGCTTTCAATGGATGATTCGTCTCCACTCATCAGAGTGCCTGGAAAGCTGGAGTCTGTGAGGTTCAGAGCCTCTAATTGGCTCTGCAGTTTTGATTTGGTGTGTTACAAATCTCAGTTTTTCTTTTGAGTTGAGATAAATAATTAGGAAAAAAACAATCTTTTATGAAACTTAGGATGATTAAGTTGTATTTAGAAAAAATGAATAACTTGTTTGTGCTTAAAGTAATAGAAAAATAATAGAAAGTATATTCTATATTAGGATTTTCAGAATCCCACTTTTTTCTCAAGTCCCTATAAAGCTCTTATTAAAATAAATCACATTGTTTCAAATACAGTAGCATTGACAATAACAAAATTATTTCTGAAAATTTATTGTTTCCCAAAGTTATTTTTAACAGTTGAGTGTAGGAAATAGTATTACTTCAAGAAAATTATTTTGAAATCTGACCAAAATATTCAGTGATGCTAAAATATCTTTAGTAAAAATGATAAAGAGTACAACTTCAAAAAGGGGAGAATTTCCTTTAAATAATTCATCTGAAAAGTGAAAGAATGGATGTGGGAATTAAATGTCTTTCTTTCCCAAAGGAGAGATAAGTCACTGGGGAATATAATATTCCTTGACCCAAATTAAAATGTGTAAAATGTAAAGCTAGAGGAGGTTAAAGGTGTCCTGAAACTGTGGCTAAGAAAAAGAAATACGAAAAGCCTTTTTAGATATAATGATTGAAATATTTCTTAGGAAATGGTAGATTTAGATGTAAAGGTGCTTATAAAATGTTATTTCATCAATCGATGAGTGGTTAACTAAGAACATCTGGAAGTTTAAGACTTAATTGGAATGATTAACATAACGTGAAATAGCTCTTACACATTGGACATAAGGACATGGAAAACAAATATGTGTAGGTAATTTTACAGAGACAGAACAATTTAGTATTGATTAAAAATCAACTATTTTCAAACATAAATGGTACTTACACCAAGAAGCTCAGTTTGCTTAAACAAAAACTTATTGAGCGCCTCGTACTGAACGCTGGCCTCTGGGTTAGAATTGATGGATAGAAAATCCAGACAAAGGCCACCACTCGGCAAGAGTCAATTCTACTACTTTTGTTGAAACCAAAAGTCAAAGATAACTATTTCCATTCTAGCAAGATGCCAGTATTTTAACTTGAATATCGTAAAAGTTGACCTCATTTTGTATTATAACTTTTGAAACAGAACACATCAAATTACATGTGAATATGTGACCAAATTTATGAATATAAAATACACTTTTTGGTGATTTTTAGTTTACCAATCTAGAGCTCCAGTACTTAGCAAAATATATAGATCATAGGCACTAAATAATAATATTACTTCAATATATTTGGGTCTTTTTTACTTTTCTACTCTTTATTTTATTATAAATATATGTGGGGCTCAGAGTAAGCTCAGTGGTGGAGCCCCTACCTAGCATATGTGGTGCCCTGGGTTTGATCCCTCACACCACAAAAGCAACCATAACAAGTGAGTGTACATCTACACGTGATCTATGTATACGTGTATGTATGTGTGTAGATGGATATATATATATTTATATGGCTGAACATACTTGTACTTAAATGTTTTCCCCAATTACGATAGTTTGAAGGATTTTTTTTTTGACAACCATAATTAGTAGATCAAGGGGCAGAGGCACTTTAAGGTATTTAATTAATATTGATTGCTTTCCAAAAAAAAAATCTAGCAATAACACTAAAGCTACTGGTAAAATGCAAAATATTTTCATACTATCTTTCAGGCATTAAGTAATGTTATCTGTGCTCCTCTGGGTAGTATGAGTTGGAGCATGTGTGCATATGTGTGTGTATGTGGGTGTGTGCATGTGCGCGTGCATGCATATCTTATTAATGTGAAAAATGAAAATAGTATCTCACTTAAAATTGCATTGGCTATTAATGACTTGGAAATGCTTACATGGTTTATTGGATATTAATACACTTTTCTTTTGAAATAGTTTGTTCTTATTCACTGCTGGTTTCTGGGTTGAGGTGATTTTTATATTTATTTGTACAAATTTAAATAGTAAAATCTTCCCAATATGTCTGTAAAATGGAGAAGAATATTTTTCTAAAATATAGAATTATGTTTACATTCCTTTATAAATAACAAAGTGCTAAGTTTTATTGGGCTATATTATATTTTAGCATAAGCACAAAATTTAAATGAAAGTGAAGGAATTATTGAATTTCATTTCTGTAAAATAGATGTACAAGGTTTTAATATACCTTTCTCCAAAGCTTAAACTAAATTATGATAACTATGAAGACATTTTTCAATCCCAGTGTGTTATTTTTAAATTGTGTCAAATTCCTGTTTTTTAAAGATAAGAAAATTGATATCTCATCTTTCTTTGCTGCTTCTTTTCCTCTATTGACTGTGATTTTTATTACTCATATTATTACTTCATATCATAAGGTTCCTATCACATAAGGTTCTATTCTGTAAACACAATTTCCAGTTGTCTAATCTTAATTCTCTATATAATCCATTTTTCCATAATTAATTAAATTTTCATGATGTTTTAATCTTTGTTCATTTATCTTTATTTAAATGGATTTTCATTGTCAATTAGTTTTTTAAAAAAGATTCCTGAGTACTATATTCTCTGATTTCTTGCATATTTGAAATAATTTGAGTTTGTTTTAAAGGATGAGTTAGGAAATGTAATACTCTTGGGTTCTTATTTCCTTCTGAACTTCCAACACATGAGTACACAGTTTCATGGTATTTAATAAAGACTTAGGTAAGTACTGCCCATGAAATGGTTTCTGCATTTGAATTCCTCATTCTTTTAATAATTATGCTTAATGATTTCACCAATGCCGCTTTTTTGGAGGTATTGAGATGTTGTTTTCAATTATTCTGTTGATTTTTATCTGAGAGAGTGAGCACTTTCATCAGATGACTAAACTTTTACTAAATTTTTTAGGAAATTTTAAGAATTTTAAAATGGTATAATATTACATATACTTTCAGTATTCTTTTCTGCTTGTCTTGTTCTTTTTTTTAGGAACATCGTTATTTGTACCTCTCCTCCCATCTTCTTTTATCTCATAACTATTTGAAACTCCATGATATTTTCTATTTTATTTTTGTTATTTTCTTAATCAAGGTTAGACCTCCATTATGTTCTCTAATATTCTTTCTTTCCTTCATGCTGCAATATCTGATGGATTTCATGAGTTGATTCATTTTTTCTTTCTCTCACTTTCATCTGCTTTAGTTTATTTGTCATCTCCTGTGACCTGTTATTTCCTCTGAAGCAAGTTGCTATAAATCCTTTTCAGACTATACAGACTAATTCATCTGCTTCATTCCTGTTTCCTAGGGGTATTAACACTTCTAGTACATTAGTCATCTGCCATTACAGTATTCAGTATGTTCTCTGTCTCTCTGTCTCTCTCTTTCGCCCCTTTTTCTCTTTTTCTCTATCCTTTCGTCTCTGTGAAATGTGAGGTGATGGTAGTTATTATTATTATATTAGTCTAATCTACACACTTGTTTCTGTGTAATACTTATTTTTGGTAGGCAAAAGTCTAGTCACACTTTTCTTTGTTGTTTCTGTGTACTGCACATAGGAATGAGGGCATTTTTCAGCTTCCTTTGGGCTTTATCTCATCTCTACAAAAGACAGCATCCATCTGGAGGTCATACCTCCCTTTAGTATTGAACATTAAAGAGCTCAGTCTAATCTCTATGGACTTTCTTAAGTCACAGACTGTTGACGTAGTCTTGGGTTAGCTGTCTTCCTTTTTCCTTCCACCTTACCTTTGACTGCTTTAACCACCAAGGAGGCCAGATCATAACAAATGGCGAGATGGTGTCGTCCTCCTTTATCTTTGTCTGCCCTCTTCTTCTTCTGCTTTTCTTTTTTGACTTAGAGCTGTGTCTCTTCAGTGACACCCACTCGTTCAGATTGCACCACACCTGTACCTGTCTCTTCCAAACAGCAGTTTGGTTAGGTGGCCCTTCAGGACTGTGGCTCTCTCCTTCAAATGATACTTGTTTTCCTGAGCATAAAAATTCTTGTGTCAGCTTATGGCATCAGGCTTCACTGTAATTCAAATTTTGCTATAATGGGGATAAAATCTATAAATGTAATATGAGATTGTAAGAGTTTCTTTGTCTTGTTTAATACAAAAATTTCTTCTATATTTTCTATTCTTTCAGTGTTTGTAGAGGAAGAGAACAGATTATTGAAATTTCTCCACTCCACCATCATTAACTAATACTTCTCAAACTTTTCAAATCTGCCTATATCACTTCTGTAATTTAAAAACAATAAAAATAGTTTTAAAATTAAGAAAAAACTCCTTCATGCTCATCACCATTACTGGAGGATTAGCCATGCAATGAATAATTGTTCCAGTTAATTAAAATTTAGACCAAAATTAATTTAAGATTAGAGTTTAAAATGTGAAAAATAAGAGGAATTAAATCCCAAGAGTTTACTGGGCCTTACTAAAAATTTACAAAACTCATTGGAGATGTCACCAAGAATTATTTTGGAATAAGGAATAAAAAGGGCAATACATAAATATTTGTATAAAATGGTGGAGAGAATGATGAATTAAGATTTTTCTTTATTAAAATGTAGAACAAAATAGCAATAGATAGTTGTGACAGGAAAAATGACTAAGATATTTTCCTCTAATGGATTATTGTTTGGGAAATTATTTCCTAATAAAAACATGGTTAGCAATATAATAAAGAACTGTTATCCCACCAGTTTGATTGTAATGGTGATTAAATGATTTCTATTCCAATGCAAATTATGTCTTACAAAGCTTGAGTAGATATATTTTTACTTCATGTAGTTCTTATCATAGTTGCTATTTTTATTTTACCATCATTATTTCTTAACAATCCCAACTAGACAAAGAATGACATGAAAGAACTTCTTTTGATCACAATATTTAAAGTGAGTTTGGGAGCCAAGTTAGCTAATGATGTGTTGGTAACTCTGTCTCCAAGAGGCAGGAGACTCGAATAAGAGGTCATAAAATGTCAAGTCGTGAGGCTCCTCTACATTTCTGTCCTAATGACAAGAGCTTTCCCAGGAGAGAACACAGGCACTGACATTTACATTATCAGGAAAAGCATGAAAGAGACATACTTGGGGGGATATCGGAAGGAAAATCACTCTTTTCTCTCTTCCGGGAAAACAGAAACTGAGTGTCAGAAATTAAGCATCTCTCCTTTCTGCTGCCTGAATATTTACTGGTATAAAATTGTAAAGATTTGGGCAAGCAGTGTATGCTCTTTTCCTTTTGGTGTGTTTTTTTTTTTCCCCCAGAAATCCCAACTAGATAATCCCAACTAGATCCTGACATAAATATATCAAAAAGAAATTTTTTCTTGCTTGGTAGCATGTGGAAAAAGGGTAATAAGAGAAAATATTGGACTAAATCATAAAAATGAACAACAGAGACAGTTGTGAGGAGAGAGAAGGGAGTAAGACACAAGACCAAATCTTTCTTTTGGAACTTCCTAGAAAGATATCCCTTGCTCCTGGGTAGGAAGAACCAATATAGTGAAAATGGCCACACTCCCAAAACTGCTATGGAGATTTAATGCAATCCCAATTAAAACACCAATAGTATACCTCACAGAATTAGAGAAGACAATCCTAAAATTCATTTGGAACCAAAAGAAACCTAGAATAGCAAAAGCAATTCCAGGCAACAAAAGCAAAGCAGAGGCCATCACAATCCCTGACCTAAAATTATACTACAAAGCTACTGTAATAAAAACAGCATGGTACTGGCACAAAAACAGACCCCAGGACCAATGGAACAGATTAGAAGATGAAGAAACAGGTCCAAACACTCTCAGACACCTTATCTTTGACAAAGGGGCCAAACAACCTCACTGGAAGAAAGATAGCCTCTTTAATAAATGGTGCTGGAAAAACTGGCTTTCCACATGCTGAAGGTTAAAACTAGACCCATATCTATCCCCATGCACTCAGCTAAAATCGAAGTGGACCAAAGATCTAAATATTAAAACACAAACACTAAATCTGTTGGAAGATAGAATAGGTAGAACTCTTGAAGACATAGGTGTAGGCAAGGACTTTATGAACAAATCTCCAGTTGCCCAGGAAATATCACAAAGAATCAACAACTTGGATCTGATCTTATTAAAAAGCTTTTGCACAGCAAAAGAAACTACCAACAAAGTGAAGAGACAACCTACAGAGTGGGAAAACATTTTTGCCAGCTGTTACTCTGACAAAGGACTAACATCTCAAATATATAAGGAACTTAAAAAAATCAGACCCCCCAAACTCAAAGACCCAATCCAAAAGTGGGCAGCAGAAATGAATAGACACTTCTCAGATGAAGAAGTGGAAACAGCAAATAAACATACGAAAAAATGTTCGACATCACTGGTCATTCGAGAGATGCAAGCTAAAACAACTCTGAGATTCCATCTCACTCTTGAAAGAATGGCTATTATCAATAATTTACCCAATAACAAATGCTGAAGGGGCTGTGGAGAAAAAGGAACCCTTCTCCATGTTGGTGGGAGTGTACACTGGTGCAACCACTAGGGAAATCAGTGTGGAGATTCCTCAGGGAACTAGGACTAGAGGTTCCATTTGACCCAGCTATTCTCCTTCTTGGTATCTTCCCAAAAGAATTAAAAACATCAAACCACAGCGATACATGCACACCCATGTTTATAGTGGCACAGTTCGTAATAGCTAAATCTTGGAAACAGCCCAAATGTCCATCAACCATGGAATGGGTAAGGAAAACGTGGGTTTTTTATACAATGGAGTACTATTCTGCCATAAAGAATGATAAGCTTGAGATATTTCTAGGTAAATGGATGCATCTTAAGACTATACTCTTAAGTGAAATAAATTGGACATGCATGTTTAAATAAGGCATTGTTTCTCTGGTGTGAGAAACTGAAAGTGTAAATAAAGTCTCAAATGTATTATATTGGGAAAGGGAAGAAAATGTCCAAATGGGAAAAGGAACAAGGGAGGGGAGAAGGAACAGAGGGACAAGAGAAATAAGAAATGGAAGAAAAAAATAGAAATGAAGATTTTGTAAAGAAGGAGGGAAGAGGGCATGAAGGAAGGGGAGGAGAATGGGAAAAAAGAAGCAACAAGATATATCATGTACAGGTACAAATCCCCTATGATGAATGTCACCACTACGTACATCTAAAATGTACCATTAAAATAAAATTTAAAAATAAAATAAAATCTCCTCTTCTTACAAAACTTTCTGGCTTCCATGGGTGAAATAGTGCCTAGAATCTGTACTGGTTCTTCTCAGGGTGCATCACAATTTAGGGATAGGTGGAACAGAGAAAACCATGGTCCTTCATTTGTCCAGGAGAGTTCAGAGGTTATAATCATAGAGCTGATGATGCTCATGGATGAGAGATCTAACTAATGAGTTATTCAGCTTGATCTGAGGGCTATAGGAGACCTGGAAAGGAAACAAATCCTGATGAGACTCCCCAAACACACTGGAATCATAGGAGGAGAGGAGAGTGGGTCCAGTCAACTGAAAATACTTTCATGTCTTTAAATCATATGGTGACTATGGAAGTTACTTCTCAGACTCATCCTACAGCTTCAGAGAATTCGAAAGAATTGAAGAAGTGGAAGCTGTGAACAAGCTACCAGGGCAGCAAATCTGAGATTTTGGGAGCTCTCTAATCTCAAAACCACACTTCGGGCTGGGGATTTAGCTCAGTGGTTAGAGTGTTTGCCTCGCAAACATGAGGCCCTGAGTTCGATTCCCGGTACCAAAAAAAAAAAAGAACCACACCTCACTGTGGAGATATGCATTCAACACATATACTGTAGATATCTATATGTACTCTATATCAATAACTTCATATCTAACTAGTGAGTATAGGGCTGATCATTAATAGAGTGTGTGTCTAAATTAAAAATTACTATAGTAAAACACAAGTTGGCATTAATCCTCTCAAAATACCCTTCCTGCCCCATTACTTTGAATACACTTATCCCATTGTCCTTAGCACTTTCTGAAGCAGTTCTGGACATCTTCATTTGTGATCTTGTGTCTTTACAAGATATGGTTAAAAAATATGTGGAAAACTGCTGCTGAGTGCCTTCCTACGGAAAAGCATGCTCATAAAGACGTTATAGTGTTTGCTTATTCACCTTATTTACTGGATCTGGCACTGTGCAACTTCTGGCTCTCTGCCAAAGTGAAAATAACCATGACAGGTAAAACTTGAATTGATTCAGGACATTATGTTAGCCACAACAGCACAACTGACACTAAATAAAGACACTAAATAAAGAAGACTTCCAGAACTGCTTCAGAAGGGACAAAAATGAAGTGTGTTTAAAGTGAGAAGTAATTTGAGGGCGATTAATGACAGTGTGACTTTTATTGTAATACATTAAAAAATCTAAGTAGTTGTCATATTTTTCAATCATATCTGGTATGTATATATACACTCAGCTATAATATAAACTCCGAGGACAACCAAAACAATAAAAGGTGGCTTCGAATTCATATTTGTTGGCCATTTCATTTTGATCTGGAGAAGTTAACAGAAAGTTTGAGAAACATACCTGTAAGAGTTTTTTTTAAATTTAATTTTATTTTAATGGTACATTTTAGATGTACATAGTGATAACATTCATCATAGGGAATTTGTACCTGTACATGATATATCTCGTTGCTTCTTTTTTCCCATTCCCCTCCCCTCTTTTCACTCCCTCCTCCCTCCTTATTTTACAAAAGCTTTGTTTCCATTTTTTCCTTCCATTTCTTATTTCTTTTGTTCCTCCTTTCCTTTCCTTTCCCCCTCCCCCTCCCTTGTTCCCTTTCCCATTTGGACATTTTCTTCCCTTTCCCAATATAATGGACATCTATTTGAATCTGTTTCATGGATTCCATTTCTTTCCTGTGTTGGGCATTTATGGTTTCCATCATTTTTCTAAGCTCTTCTATTTTTTTTAATCTCTATCTGCTCTAGAGTCACTAATTCTGTCTTTCATTCTGGAAATGATTTCTGTTTTGATGTTTTCTAGAGCCTCATTCATCTGCTTTGTTACTTCTGCTCTTACTGCTTCCAAGAGTCTGGATGGGAAGCTTTCAGATTGTTCCACTTCATTACCCCCTGAGTTTGCTTTTGGTGAGCTGGAGGTATGGGGTTGCATCTTATTTGTATGTCTTCTCATTTTCTACTTTTTCTTCTTTAGTTTAGTTCCTGGGTTGGTGCTTATCAATTGCTTATGCGAGGTAGCTTTTTTTTTGTTAGTTTTGAGAACCTTTTGGAAATGACTACTTCCTCAGAGATATCTTACAGGTGTACCTGGTTTTTATGTTATGAGGCTGTTGTAAGATCTTGCTTCTTCAATTTATTGGGGCTGAGAATTTCTGTCTATTTGGCCAGCCCAAAGTTCTTTGACTGTGCCCTATAGCCTTATTTGTGACCCTCTGCTAACCTCAGTGTTGGCATGCAAGGAAGAACTGAGTACAACAAGTCTGTCACCTTGGCTAAAGTAGTACAATCAGCAACAACAATAGGATCAAACACAGTCTAGAAAATAACAAATTGTGTTAACTATGCATCTGCCACCTTAAACCATATGAACTAGACTTGTGGTTATATAACAATATCCAAAGTAAACCAGAAACTTGTATGCTGTAAATATGCTCTCAACACAGTAATTTTACTTTCATGGGAGAAAATTCAAAACAGATTAGGAGGAAAGGATAGAGAAATAGAAGAAGAGAAAGAGATGAGAAGCAAGGTTGGAAGCCAGCGGGAAATTATACAAACTTTGGGGAACTAGTAAAGAAAACAAGAAGGATGGAGAGAAGGAAGACGTGAAAACAGGGACAGAACAAAAAAATAACAGGAAAAAAACTAGAAAGTCATTTTTCTATTAAAACAAGAAAAAAAAAAACCCAAAAAAACAAAAACAAGAAAAAGAAGAGCAGAGAAAGGAAAAAAAAAAAAAGTCCACTTCCAGGTGTGTCTCTGCTGTCACTGGTAGACAGAGTAGACAGGCCCAGGTCCTTGTTGATTAATCCCAGCAGCAGATTTATGGCAGGGTAGTGGGTGTTCCCAGCTGGCTTCAATAGCAAGGCTTCACCTGTTCTATTGAAGTTCAGCCTGATCACTGGCCGTGGGGTTGAAATCCAATGTGTTCAGCTGGAGATACACTGTGTGTCTCCCACTGGCTTGGACTCAGTTCCTTGCCAGTTGGAACCTGGCTCTTTTCCCTCCTTCCAATTTGAGTTTGAACTCTGCTCCGCCTTGCCTCACCTTGCCCGAGCACCAAAAGCCATTAGCAGCTTTTCTGAGTTCTGAGCTCGGCCTCTTTCCAAAATGGCAATCAGCCAATTGCCACTCTCTCCTGGGGGCTGTCTGAGATCAGATGATTCAGGTAACTCACCAGCCGCTGCAGTCTTCAGTGTCCACTGCTCTGTTCTGTTTGTGTGTCTTTCCATGGAGGTCTCTGGGTTCTCCAGTAGTCACTGTGTGTCTGCAGGCTCAAACTGCATCACTCGCCCTGAGAGCTGCGGCCATGAGTTGGGGCTGTTAGCCAGGCTGTGCGCCAGGGGTGTGCAGGGCTGTGAGCTGCCGTGATCCCAGCCGCAAGCTGGTGCCTTGAGCTGGGCTGTGACCCCGGGCTGTGACCCAGGGGCTGCAAGCTGGGGCTGTGAGGTGGGTCTCTGAGCTGGGGCTGCAAGCCAGAGCTCTGGGAGAAAGCGCCGTCCATCCGTCACCTTCTTCTTCTGGGCTGGTCTCTCCTTTTGGTTTCCCCGTGGGCTTCAACTCTTGCTTCAGCTCCCTGCTGGGTCCTGAGAACATGCTTCCCTCCTTCTTCTCATCCCTAAATTCCTATATTCCTGTGTCTGGACAACAAGTCTCCTAGAGGCTCTCATTCCACTTCTTTCCGCTCCTCCATCTTCCCAGAAGTCCCTGTAAGAGTTTTTTTTTAAAAAATCAAATGATCAAGTTCTAGGTTAAGATGATTGTCTTGCCAATCTGAATTTTTTCTATAATAATTGGTCAGAAAAAGATCATTTGTACATATGCTGGCAATCTTTGGCATCCTTTTGCATCTCACTAAAACAGTCCCTTAGATTCATATCTACTTTCTGTCAAACACAATTTCTTGAAGAAAGATAGAGGTAAAATTTGATTTATACACGACAATTTCTAACAGACTTGAAATTATTAATAAATTCAGCGATGAATGTCTTTGACCAGCAGAGTGGTATGTTCACTGTCCGGTACTGGCACCCGTATGTGCTACAGTGTTTCTAGGATATGGAGCAGTTTCTAGGACTGTGCCTTGTACAACACATCCGGGATACCTGGTGATTTTAAGGAATGGCAATTGCCCAAACTACCTCCTTGAAAACTGCTCTGTGATAACCATCTGTAAGAGGAAAAATAAAGCAAATGGTATGTGTGTTCTGAGAATTCCACAGTGCTTTCCCTTGTTATTTTCCTTTTGTATGGGGGTAGAAACCATCGGACTTTACAAAATCCACTGAAATCTATGGAGTCTCACTGTCAAGCTGCAAATGTGTACATAGAAAACAATCTTGCATAAAATTTGTGGTGGTGCAGATTTCTCTCTGAATTCATGCATGGGTCTGTAGAAGAGCTATAACTCCATGTTCCAAAATAACATCATTTCTGTTACTTACCTGAGAATCCAAGAAGTGGCAA
Source organism: Hystrix cristata (assembly GCA_004026905.1). Classification (NCBI taxonomy): domain Eukaryota; kingdom Metazoa; phylum Chordata; class Mammalia; order Rodentia; family Hystricidae; genus Hystrix; species Hystrix cristata. The sequence continues at coordinate 164,152 of PVJO010001524.1, forward strand.
GAAAAGACCCCATTTACTGGGAAATCTCTCTCTATTCAGATTCTGAATACTGATGGTGTGAATATCACTTATGACTTTGTCAACGAAATGTCCTCTAATGTCAAAAAAACTTCTGAGGACCAGAATGAACAGCTGGCCTAATTATTTAGTTCCAGGATAGTTGACCAGGCGTTTTGTGAAGTGCTTGTATGTAATCTGGAGCCTACTCTGTCTAAGATTGTTCATAATTTCCATCACACAGAAGGAAGCCAGTCTTCCTCTGATGAAAGTGATAAGTGCCTGTTTGGACAGAGAACATTACTCTTTATGAAGCGTTGACCCAATCAATGAGAAAGCGAGTGTGTCCTCCCTCTGAGTCAGGTACAGCCCCTGCCACCTCTTCCCCTCTTTCACTCTGGTCACTCAGCTGTAATATAAACCCTAAGGATGGCCAAAACAATAAAGGGTGAACTTGAATTCATATTATATTTGCTGTTCAGTCCATTTTCATCTGAGGAAATTGGCAAAAATGTTATAGGCGCACCCTTTTAAAACATTGCAATAATTAGGGTTTTAGAAAGGAATAAGATAGTTTTCCTGACAATCTGAAACTTTTCAGTGGAAACCAATGAGGAAACTATTAGTTTCAATAGAAACAGATACTAAACATCTTGACTATAAGAATGAAAGGAGTCAAAAAAAGGCTTCTCTTTCCAGCTTGTCCCTGGCTTGGTCCCTTTCAGCAAGATTGAGAACATGCATTGCCAAAGATTCCTGATCTTCCCACACTTAGTCTTGGGAACAAATAATGGATTAAGCTTTTGTGGATGAAAGAAATGAAAAACATGAATGCCTGCTAATACTCTGCTAAGCTTTTAATAAGTGAAACTGGGTTTTCCCCAAGAACAGCTAAAACCCTCAGAAGTTTTAATGAAACATTTAGTGGAATTTAGGGTTTTGTTTCACCAATTGTTTCTTATACCATTCATTAAGCATTCACCAAAACTAATTGGACAAAAGCATGATTGTATTCAGATCAGTCACTATTTTAACCGCCAGCATTTTTACCATTGCCTTATAATATCTTTTAGAAAATAAGTCAGTAAAGATCATTCACCATTTTCCTCTTTAGATATAATTCATTTTAACATTTTATATGTTCTGATTTATATATATTTATATGTAATGCATTTTTATAAATTGGTATTAAATTTTACATACTGCCTTGTAACCGGAATTTCTGGCTTTTTTGTTCAATAAAATATAAGTAAGACCTATCCTGAAACATTCTTTGAGAGAAAAATAAAATGCTGTATCCATTAATTTATTTAAATCCTCTACTCTGCAAATACATTAAGGGAGAGAATTGTGATTTAGGTATTACGAAGATAACAGTGAATATATTCTAGTGGTGAGGGGGCTGGAGAAGGTTAACCAGAAATAAAGATTCTACCACAGTAAGAAAAGAGAAATCCAGGCTATGTCCAAATAGCACCAAGGGACAAAAGGTTTGGAGGCTCAGAAGGAGCACTATAATGGCCAGCATGATGACAGAATCCTTCTTCTCCCACAGGTTATGGTTAAATTCAAATCAAGGAAAACCTACGAACAATCCAAAATCATGCCGAGCACACAGTAAGTGGTCAGTAGGCTTTATTATAGTTATTGCTGTTATTATTGATGCTGTAAGATATGACAACTTGAAGAAAATATTGAGTATGGTGCCATCTGTTCAAATCCTCTTCCCATTTCAACCTCAAAATTCAGTAGGACTTATGGTTTCTCATATCAGAGAAACAATTCGATGTGTGCTGATAAGTGTCTGATTTATTTCACTTAATACTATGTTCTCAAGGAACATCCATTTACATACAAATGACTCTAGTTTATCCTTCTTTATGGCGGTGTAGTACTCCAAAAACCACATCTTCTTTAGCCATTCATCAGTTGTTGGGCATTTAGTTTGTTTCCAAGACTTAGCTATTACAAATTGTGCTGCTATGAACATGGTTGTGTATAATAGATATTATGTAAAAAAAAAAGATAGTATTCAAAAGAGAGGAGAACTATATAGGGAAAAGGGGGATAAAGAAAGGAGGTTAAAAGAAAACTAAGATGAAAGGGAAAAAAGTGGAAAAATGTAAATAAACTTGTTGCAAATAGAGAGGGGTGGGTGAATGGAAGGGAAGGGAAGGGAAGGGGGGGAAGCCAAGATACATCATGTACAGGTACAAAATAACCATGTTGATTATGATCATTATGTATACAATGTACCAATACATGTTCTTGGTAAAAATAAGAATTAAAAAAAAAATTCAGTAGGAAATGCATTTTCTATAACAAATGGATCTCAATGTCCCCACAAGTCAAGAAGTAGAGCTGTTTATCACTAATCAGGCTCCAATTAATGTTTCCCCACCAATTTGCAGTTGCCTGAAATGATCCAAGGAGCCACAAATTTGATAACGGTATTTAATTACTTCAATAAAATAGGTCTATGGTCCTCCATGCTGGTTTAATAACTGCATTTCCACGCCTTTGGAGTCACTTACAATATACATCTTAAACCTGTGACACTTATTTCCTTTCGTTATTACTCCCATTCTGTTAATATGTATTTATCTTATTTTAGTCTCTGTGGCCGTGAAACAAGTGCTTATTAATCAGAAGCCACTTAAAGGCTGATGTACCATGTTGTGCACAGGTGAAAGAACACTAAGTAGCTAAGGACACACAAGTTCTTTTGGCCTTAATTAAAATCTGCTTCGTACACATAATTCCTTTCCTGGCATGTAACGTGGAGAAATTAAAATTAGATTCAACTAGGATGAGGTAATTATAGGCATAACTAAAGCTTCATGTGAGTCTTGTTTTAGAAACTTTACTCAGCTGCAGATGACAAGTTAATATATTGTGATTGGTTATTCACCGATGGAGCTATGCAAATTTGGAAGAACTAAACCTCCACAGGTAGAAACTACACTTTCTTCTCCTAGCTAGAAGTGCAATGGACCTCAGACACGTGCCACCTTAAAAAACATCTCCAAGTCTGTGTCTTGATTTGTGTCCACTTTGAAGGTTTTGATATGCCCAAAGATGTGTTGGTTTATGATACAATATAAATAGTAAATTTAGTACATAGTAGATCTACAGGTTATGGGAAAGGGGCTCCTTGAACAAACAGAAAACATCACTATAAGCACAATAACATAGAAAACAGTACAAGAAGGTCTTTTAAATAGTAAAGTAAGTTACTGTGATCTCTGCATGAGACATTATTTAACAGCAAACATCTTGGCTATAAGAATGAAAGGAGTCAAGAAATAATTTTTCATGAGACTTGCAAAGTCATTTTCTTAACCAATGGAGTTCACCGAGCAACTCAAAATGTATAAAAAACCTTTGGAGACAAAAATGTTTTGTGGTCAGTGAGGATGCTGGAATCTAAAACTTGCATAATCTTAGTGAGCATCTATCAACCTAACCCCCAGATCAGCCATACACACCAGCATTTTGGGCTTCCCACTAAGTTCTTTCTGCTGAATGAAACAAATTAGGGCGGTACTAAGCGGCTTAGGAGGAGCAAGCCAAGAATTACAATACGAAAACATGAATCTTACATTGCTCCAAATTAGTAGTTAGGAATAGGTATCTGCTGTTCCACTTTCTATCTTATAAAAGAAATCAGAGAGAATTGACTTGCCCAAGATACATAATTTAACAGCTGAGCTGGAAACTGAACTGGTTTTTCAGCTCTGCTCCAGTATTTTGTCCATTATATTAGACTGATTAAAAACCAAAGATTACTCAGTGCAGATGCCTTTGAAAATATCTCTTTTCTTTTTGAACGATTGTTTGTATGGTAAAGATTCTTCCGTATGAGAAGAGAGTAGAAAAACTTCAGGGGAAATGAGCTAGATACGATAAAAATACCAGGATCCACTTTAAAAAAAGCAGATTCCTGTTCATATTGGTGAGGTCGACCAAGGTGATCAGCTTCGCTGACAGAGGTGGTATTCACGGTCAGATTTCTTTAAGCAATGATAATACACAATGGTGCTGCATTTGCTTTATTTTTTTAGTATAAAATACTTCTTCAGATAGTATTCAAAAGACAGGAGAACTAGATAGGGAAAAGGGGGATAAAGAAGGAAGGTTAAATGGAAAGTAAGATGAAAGGGAAAAAATGGAAAAATGTGAATAAACTTGTTGCAAATAGAGAGGGGTGGGTGAATGGAAGGGGGGAGGGGAAGAGGGGGGAAAACCAAGATACATCATGTACAGGTACAAAATAACCATGTTGATTATGATCATTATGTATACAATGTACCAATACATGTTCTTGGTAAAAAAATAAAAATTTAAAAAAAAATACTTCTTCATGTCTATTCTAAAATAAGTTAGATGCATATGACCAAACTCAAAAGTAAACAAAGCCTTGATAAAATCCTTTTTAGTCAAGGATCATGGACTATGCTCCATCCCTGAGTAGTATATGTGGGAAAAAACCCCAGTCATTACACCTTTGTCATGGTTTAATAATTGGTTACCTTTAAAGGTAGTTTAAGACATTCAACAGAATTCAATACCAGCACATTAAATAACTCTGTTTCCAGTGAGGTCCACAATCAGGAAATACTCTGTAATTTATAAGAAGAATATTGAGCACTTTGTTATATAGAGTCTGAATTTTTGTCTAGAAAATACAACTGTTGAAATATCACATTTCCTCTCCAAATATGGGGAGTCGTAATATGGTGGTGGGCCCACCGAGATCACATAATTACCTGAAAAAATTTCACTGGCATAGACTTGAGGTCAGAACATTAAAATGGCAGGAAGTGGCCTTTTATAAAGTTCAGAATCATAGCAACAAATTTTCCTCCCATATCTTATCAAATTCCAGGCACCTGCCCATGAAATTGGCAGCAGGAAATTTTCTGTGCTGCCAGTTACAGGTTTTTCGTCATCTCTCCAACTTGCTTTGTTTCCACAGCCTGGAAAATATAGCTATTGGCAGGAAAGTGAATATTTGAAAATGATTACAGTATGTAGGGATTTTTGGTTTCATAATGTTTAATTAAGTAATTTGAGTACTATTTTAGCAACAAGGATGGATTTGCTTTGTATTTTATAATATGCAGCATGCTCTGTAAATTTAGCCCTTTGGTCACCAGTCCATCAAAGAAAGAATTATAATAGAATCCTCAACGAGCATTATCCATAGCAAGGATAATTTAACAAAATATTAATGATCTTTGTATTTTGTAGTTCTATAGCCATAATCTCCTCCCTAACTACAGAACTCCAACTGCCTGCTGTGGTAGATGAAAGGTAGCAGAAGGCAGCAAGGTGGAGTAATTACATCAGAAATACAAAGGGAAGAAAAGAGTTAATCTTGATTTTCTGAAAGAAAGAGTTAATCTTCAGCTGGACCAAAATATCCTTTGGAGAGACAACAGTCTTCAAAGCAGACTTCCTTTAGAGAGAGAATGTTTTCCAAATATCTTAAGCTTTTCTAGAACTAGGTCTTCCACATAGTGTAAATAAGATTCCCTGCTTTCCTATGGCAGCTGTGTTAATTGGCTTCTTGCTTTCAGTATGGGAGTATTACATATAGGAAATGTGAAAGCCAAATCCAATTATTCTGTTTCCTAAGAATTATGGAAGGATGCAAGGAAGTAGGGAAAAAGATGGGACACATAAGAAGCCTAAAGGGCATGTTAGAGAAGGGAAACAAAACAGATGGCTATTTTTAAAAAAATGCAGTTTAGGGAAAATGTATAATAATTATCTCACAGGCTCTCATCAACTATATCAAGCCATATCAAGGTAAAATTGGAAGTACCATAGTTTCAGCTTTTCCGAGCTAGGCTTTATTCTCCTGTGGCCAGTGGTTGTGAAAAACAGACAGTAGCATCTGCATTAACATTAATATGAGCTTCCCCTGGACCATACTCTCGAC